>JAKSZP010007099.1:0-62891 GCA_022478985.1 Massospora cicadina | reverse complement strand
TCCATGATGCAACACATCCTATCAGGCAAATAATTGCCAATGGGAATACATCCATTGCAGGATCTTTTCTTCACAAAACCCTGAGAATGGCTCTGATCCAATTACAAGCCTTCATTTACCATTATTGTGTATGGGTAATTCACTGTGCACTCATTGCCAAGATTTTGAGCAACAAGCGCCCCCACCACAAAGGTTTGGTATTGAAGACCATTCAGATTATTTCCTATCAGCTCTGTCAGATCTCGAAATTTTTGTGCCTAATCCCTGGGTGTTATAAAGCTGCACATTTGGCTTTCCCCACTGGATCGCTTGTCATATGTGATGAGGCAACTAATCGACTGAGAATCAAATGGCCTGTAAGCCTGCTGATGCTAGAATTGTGGCTAGCAATGGTGATCGCTGATCAGCAATGGTTGGAGCTGCTAGAACTCTAGCAGCCCGAACTCCCAGTCTTTTTTACCCTTGGCTGAATTGCCTGTATTCCACCCTCCCCTCTTACTTTCCCTTAAAAACTTATTTTATAATAAAATATGGAGTTTTAAAAAAATATAGCATAATTGGCTCATCTTTTGGCTCTAAACTTAAATTTTATAAAGGTCAGTTGTTCGAATTCTGGCACAATCACTTTTATGTATTAACTAGCTGATTTACCCTTGCTTCGCTATGGTAACTATGGAATTTTTAGATATTTAAATTTATAAAATTAGATTTTATACTACAAATAAACAATAACTATACAGCCAAATCTTATTGCTCAATCGAATCAACTAAAAACCACCAACCACTCAGGTAAATCTAGCTAAACTTATCAAATCAACTAATGCCATCACCCTTAAAACTAAACCGTGTCCTATCGATTCGACCAAAAGCCATTAACCACTCGGCCAAACAAAGTAAACCTATCGAATCAATCAAATAACACAAACTGCTACCCGAAACATCTCTTTATACCTAAAATCATTGAGTATGTGACATATCTTCCAAACTACTAAATCAACTTCTACTTAAATTGCCAAAAGTATTTTATAAATTAAGTGAACCAAAGTGGGCAGGTTTTTAAAATATATAAACCTAACATCCAGATACCCGTGCTTCGCTATGGTATTTAGTTTATCAGATGATAAGCTCACATTGTAGCCTATAGGCTGTGCCAGCACTACTCTCGAGCCACTCAGACTAACAGCTCCACCGTTGCTCTCGTGGTTGGTGAGTTGATTATCCTAACTACTTAATCTACTCAAACTCCGATACTGATTTTTGTTGAGTTTCAGGTGAGCAATTTGGTGAATTATTAGATAATTTTTGCCAATTCTCACCCACTCACCCAAATAAATTAAACTTATCAGACTTGATTAGCTTCAGATGAGCAATTTAGTGAATTGTTAGATAATATTCGCCAAATCTCACCTACTCACCCAAATAGATTGAACCTATCATACTCGATAGTTTCAGATTCGATCCTATTTGCCAATTCTCACCCACTCACCCAAATAGATTAACTTATTAGATTCGATTAGCTTCAGGCAAGCAATTTGGTGAATTATTCAATGATATTTGTCAATCTTCACCCACTCGCCCAAATAGGTTGAACCCATTAGGCTCGATAATTTCAGATTCGATAAGATTCGCCAATTCTCACCCACTCACCCAAATAGATTGATCCTATCAGACTCGAAGGTTTCAGATGTCAGTCAGTCAGTGAGTGAGTGAATGTGTTTTAAGTAGATAAATACAAGTAATATATAAGGTTTAAAAGATAAATAAGGACTCACTACCAATGCCTCCCCAAGTTTGATTCCAGTACAAGAGCTTTGGGTAGGGGACGATTATGACTGTTGATTTTGCGCAACAACGCCCCGAACCGAGATACCGAATAGCAAAGGCGGTCCATGGAGTTCCTGACCTATCATACGCTGCATGTGGAGGTTTTCCAGGTTTTATCCTCCTTTCCTATTTCTTCAATCCCTTAATCGGTGCGGTATCGTCCCCAAGTCGGCCCACCTCGAATAAAAATTTAAAATGAAAATGATAAATAAATTATAATGGTAATCGATATATCATTTCGGCAAGCGGGTTTGGGGTTATTCGGTTGATTCGATAGGTTCAAGTTGATTTTAGCCGAGTGATTGGTGGTTTTTTAACCGACTTTGAAAAAGAAGAAGGTTATCAATTCGACCTGTATGTATGGATTTTTTTTCTATGTTTGTTCGCGCATAACTCTGAAAATACTGGACCGATTTGGATAACCATCTTCTCCAAAAATCGAGGATGCTTCCACTTAGGTCCCATTTTACTTTTGTAAGTATTGGGCAAGTATCTGCCCATTAATTTAGTAGATATATCAAAATGGGCTCGGAAGCGATGGGTACTTGTGGAACTAATACAACACCGGATAAACTTAATTCCGGCATCGGTGAAGCGATAGCTTCGTTGCACATTTGATGACCTATGTTGGGGGGTATGTTCAAAAATCAGTCAGTATGAGCTCATAGTGGGACGAGCTTAAATCATTATAGATGGCTATCGTTTTTGCATAATTTGACCAAAAAACTCATCTAAATTTGATAAAATGAATTATCTTAGATAGCGATCAAATAAATTTACATATGTTGACTAATAAAAGCAACCAAATCTAATAAAATGAATTACTGTAGATGGCGATCAGTAAATTCAGCATACGTTGACCAATAAAATCATCCAATTAATAAAATGAAGTATTGTAGATGGTGATCAGTAACTTTAGTATAATTTGACCAATAAAATCAACTAAATTTAATAAAATGAGTTATTAGTATATTTGTTTATAAGATACTATATATAAAATATATAAAATGAGTTTTATTTTTAGAGAAAAAGTAAGGGGTCAAAAAAGATATATAAAGATAGTAATATTTAATAAAAGTAGTAAAAAGAGCCACTTTTGAAAAAGCACTAATTTTTTAGGGGAAAAGAGCTGGGAATAAAGGTTTTTGGGGAAAAAAAGAACCTTTACAAAAAAAATTGGGGAAAAAAAGAACCTCCTTTAAAAAAGCTCTAAAAAGTATGAAATAATTGAGAAATTAAGCCTACTCAATAAAACCCTTTTTTGAGGTCAGTGCCATATTTTAACAGACTTATAATAGGCATTTATAATTTATATACTCTATTTTATTCAAGGTGGGCTGACCTGGGGACAATACCACACCAATTAATGGGAAATCAAATGAATGGGAAAAGAGGATAAAATCCAAAAAACCTCCATGCGCAGCATATGATAGGCCAGAAACTCCATGGACCACCTTTGCTATTTGCTATCTCAGTTCAGGGCATTGGTGCGCAACACCAACACAGTCATAATTGTCCCCTACCCAAAAGTTCCTGTACTGGAATTGAACTCAGGGAGGCAGCGGTAGATAATATATATACTCAGTACTATTTATATTAAGTTTTTATAGTTTACACTTGGACCCAATCCAGACATGAGATATAATTTGTATTTGTGAGCAAAATTCTATAATTCAGTTTAAAATATGGCACCAACTTCAAAAAGGATTTTATTGAGTAGGCTTAATTTCTCAATTATTTCATACTTTTTAAAGCTTTTTAAAGGAGGTTCTTTTTTTCCCAAAAATAATTTAGTTTATTTGATAGATTTGATTGGTTTTGACTGAGTAGTTAGTGTTTTTTAGATTGATTCAATAAATTCAATTAGTTCTGGCAAGTGGTTGGTGATTTGGTAATTTGATAGGTTGATTGGGTTTTAAAAGTGGTTGATGGCTATTCAGTTAAACATTTTCAATTAATTCCTAAATTTATTGAAACCCATCTACCAATATCCATAGAGAAAATAATCTTTTTGAATCATCTGGTAAGTTATAAACTTGAGCAACTCTGAGTAATCCAGCTAATATATATTTTATTCAAGATAAGGGGACCATGGGACCCTTCTTATTGACACAAAAAATAAAGGCAGGGAAAAAGAGCAAAATTTGTAAAAAAAACCTGATTTAACCTCTAGTATACTAGACTAAGTTCCCTTAGCCTAGCATAGCTGAGGGGAAAGGGGGGCAAATTGAATGTTTGAGGGAACACGCCAGGGCAGACAAGAATGGAGTAGGCATATCACCTGTATGTGGTTGGAGGTTGAAGAGAGTAATATTTGTTTCATCAATAATATCTGCTGTGTTCATTGCATCAATATAATTGGTCAAAGAATGTTCTACCTGCAGGAGCAAACTTGGCAGATGGACAAAATCAATTTTTTCTTCTGAAGATTTACCACTGTTAAAGCCACACACTTGAGCAGCTTGTATGGTTGATTCAATCGCCTTGTGGCCCATCACAATTATTTTCTTTTTTGCAGTGAAAGGAAATTTATTGGGGAATTTTGGCCCAGGGAAACCATTTTTCAAAGGGCCCAAAATAGATTTAACATTGGCTTGCAACAGGGTGTTGTCAGGGGCAGCTGCAACTTCAGTTGCCATTTTGAATAGAGGTTTATACTGGGGACAGCCCTTTTTAGGGCTAAATTGATGATGAGGAGGTGATTTGGAGGAAGGATTGAAAAAATCCTCCCATTCAAACATGGGATTGGTCCCATGTAAGCAATCGTCCTCATCAACCCAATCAAGGACATCAAAAGTATTTAAATTGGGCCTGAGTGGCCCAGCACCTGTGGGTGATTGGTCTGGAGGTGAGGTAATATTACTAATTTTTTGAAATTTGGCTTTTGGCACTGACTGAGCCATGACAGTTAGTTTGGATTTGTGGGTTGGCTTCAATTGATTGGCTGATTTTGAATCAGCCACATCTACTGGCTTTGAGGGAGGGGGAGGGAGAATTGCTCCCCACACAAAAATTTTGGCTGAGGCAGCCAAAATGCCAGCAGCAGCCAAGGAGGCAAGAGCTGAGCCCCCAACCTCCATAATGGCAGGACACTTCCTTTTGGAATGGTCCAGACCAAAACAAGAGGGGCAAACTGCCCGCTCACCTTTGATGTGGGCCCAAAAATGGTGGTTGGAGGCCAATTTGAGGAAAGTTTAAGGCGGAATCACTCAAGTGATTTCACAGTTTATGGGGTGAATTGTTGCAAATGCGCAAGGCCTGGTAAGGTGTTTTTACCCATTTAGGACCACAAACTGAAGAACAGGGTCAGAGCCATAAATGGCCAACCCTTCCACCAATTTGTGGTGGAGAACTGCAGGGGGAGATGGGTGGGTAACCCTGCAAATTGCACCACAAGAGTGGTGTCTGCGGATAACCAGGTTCAAGTGGTGGGGAGAGGAGTATTTTTGATATTTAATTGAATTGTTGCCACCATCATGGCATCAGCTTTGCATGTGAAGCCAAGATCAAAATACCCCTTGTAGGGGCAAAAATTGATGAAGCCTGCAGGCTTCATCACCACCAAAGTATCTTCAATTATTTGTGAATTATTATACAGGAACAAAGCGCCATACTCAACCTAAAGGCCAAAGCGCATGTTGCTCTGTGGGAGCACCAGGGGGCTTCACAGCACCATCTGGGAACATGCGAGGTGGGTTGCGAGGTCTTTTGGTGGATTAAACTGCCCAACAGAATTGATAGGTCTGGACCCTACCCAAGAGCACTTGTTTGCCAGGTGAAACACACTTGACGGTGCCAGCCCACTTACCCAGGTGGGAACAGCGGCTGGCACTGAAGCAGGCAACTTGGATGTTGGCTGCTGGCAACTTGACATTTGAAATAAATTTAGATTTTTATTAAACAATTCCAACTGATTTGACTGATTCAAAATCTGATAAATTCAAAAGTGAGCGGTGTGAGAGAGAAAAGTTTCCAGCTAATATATATATATATGTATGGCAAACATATTATCTCTTGAATAAATGTGTAAAAAATTACTAAACTAGTACTAATACTCTATAAATTTAGGGAACTGTCAAGCTATTCTTTTAAAAAAGTATAACAATTAAAATAAAAGGTATATATGAGATTGGGAAAAGTAAGGGTATTTAGCCTGGCAGGTAAAACTGCTTGCACCCTAGTGCAGGTTTTGAGTTCAAAACCTGTACTGGCTAGAAAAATTCTCAGTGTGATATATTTGTCCCAAGGTCAACCCACCTTGAATATTTTAAAGATTGGGAAAAGTATAAGATTCTATTGGAGATTCAACTGCAATGACTGATTATAATCAAGATTGTGATTTGGTGTCTCAGTCTAATAAGATCTTAGAAAACCTGTCAGAGATATCTGATTCTCAAATAGACTGACAATCAACTCTTTGGAGTTATCAGCCTCCTCTGAAATAGAGGCTAAGCAATCCAAAGGGGCTAAGCCCTCCACAAGGTTGATCCCATCTAATAAGAACCTTAAAAGAACTGACTATCACAAGTATAGTAATAATAATCAGCAATATTAGTCCTCTATTAGAAAAGATTTTAATTTGGTTGAAGTATGAAAATCCTCACAAAGAACTACCAAATCTACTCCTATAGATATCCCTCATATATAACTAATAAAGTACCACTATTTTTATCTTGTGTAACTCAGTTTTGGTCAATTTATAATACAATTTTGTATTCCAATTGGAATTTATTACTGCAACAAAACTAATAACTTCATTGCCTTGTTTCCACCTTTGCTAGAGCTATAAAACTAATAATTTTATAGCCTTTGTAGCACCTGAATATCACAATTTTTCACAAAATTCCAATAGATCCTAATAGCAATTGTATTATTTTGGCTGAGCATTTTAGATTTTTTATTTAATTTAATAGGTTTATAGGTTTTAATAAGCAGTTGGTAGTTTCTTAGTTGATTTAAAAGTTCAACAATTGGCTTGGCTGAGTGGCAGTTGATGGATTTTGGTTGATTTGATAGACTCAATTGCTTTAGGTAAGTATTTGATGTTTTAATTAATTTTAATAGGTTTAGTTAATTTTATATGAAAATGTAATTTTATATTGATTCAACAGAAATTGATTTCTTAGTTTTATTGATAGTCATCTACCAATTTAAATAAATCAATTAGTATTATCTGGTAAACTTTAAACCCACAAACAAATTTGTGTTAAATTGGGTATCAACAAGAATTAGCCTAAAGTTTTTCTTTACAAAAGTATCTTTCTGGTTATCTGTTTCTATAGGATATATTGTCACATGAACAAATAAATCAAAAATCCCTAAACTTTTTTACAACTACTTTATAAAGTTTGGGAATGATACTCTATTTTTTAATAAAATTATATAACTTTTTGATAATAAATCTATATAAGATCTAAAACATATATGTTTTTAATAATAATTATATAACAATTTGGCTGAGAATTTCATAATCATTTTAATCTATAGTTTTATAGGTTTTGATAAGTGTTTGGTAGTTTTTGGCTGTTTTGTAAGTTCAACAATTAGTTTTTGCTGAGCATTGGTTCATTTTTTTGGTTGATTTGATGGGCTCAATAGTTTCAGGTAAGTGATTGATGATTTAATTGATTTGAGATGTTTAATTAGCTTTGGTTAGGTGGTTAGAGATTGGTATATTTGATAGGTTTTTGGTTTCTGGACTTATTGATGGGTATCTATTAATATTAAAACTTAAATAATTTAGAATTATCTAGTAAGTTATAAATACCATAGCAAAGCACAAGTATTCTACTAGTAGATTTATAATTAAACTTTATTTACTGGATACCTCAATCTTAAGTTATAATAAAAACAATTAAAAATAACTTTGGGCTGATTGCTCAGTCCAATAAAGGCCTCCAAGTATTAGTCACCTCCATTTAATCATGTTCAATAACTAGACTGCCTTAAAGTAATAGAGAAGAGACCCTTAGAATCTATACTATATATACAATCATGATGTCTCATAATGTCTTACAACTGTTACTGTAAGCACTCCTGGGTTTCACTCATTCTGCATTAGAAAGTATCATAGTTAGGGGACCAAATTTGAAATTGGTCAGGTTTATAGCTTTTTGTATCTGACCATTAGCCTGTAATTATAGGTCTGCGCAACTAGACCCCATCAATATAAATAGGTTGAAAGGAGATTTTATAGTGTGAAAGGCTTTTTAAAAACTATTGTGGAAGATTATTGCGGACTTTGTAACTTTAGATTACATAATTTATTTGTTAACTAGTATCCACATACCCACGCTTTGCTACTGTAGTATATCTTGTTATTTTACTACTTCCACAATTAGGGCTCAAGGAAAAAGAGGCAGTTAAGTAAATTAAGTATTTTATTTTTTATTAAGGTATGTTAGGTTGGGTTTAGGTTAATCATTTTATAGATGGAAATTGGGTTGGCATTTTTGCTTTGAGAAGTGGGCTAGGTTCTGAGGTATATTCAGGAATGGTCAGTTCTGTTCCAAAGAATATGATATTAGCTTCTTGTTCCTTAGGCAGAAGTATTGTTCCTGATAGTTTCCATCACACTCCCCTCCTTAAACATGATTATAGAAAAACTTGAGGTGGCTGTAAGTCCTGGGGAACGTCCTCTGGGTGTTAACCAGGCCATTTTCCCATTTCTGAATAAGAAGGCACCAAAGAGGATGGCTGTACCCCTCATTACTCAGGGTGATCTTGCTCACATGGTAGATGAGCGCTGGGTAACAGCTCTACCACTTTGGATAATGCTCCCAGTACCCACACTAACCTCAGCAGAACTGTTATGAGGAATCAATGAAATCTGCGCTGAGATTGCTGAAATAAAATCGATTGTAACCAATTTGAGTGGCAATCTGCCCGATGCTCAGATTTTAAATGGTCAAAAAGGTATGAATACTGATCTATCAGCTGGAATGCCTGACGGTTGTGATTCAATTAACATGACAATCAGAAATATCTCTCCCCTCCCAAATCCATCAGGAATCACCCCCAATGGGCAGCTTCCTGCTGACAAATTGGGTGTTGCACCTGATGCAATGCCATTGACTGAACAAATGGCCCAGCAATTGAGCATGGGCAGGTTGGGCGTCCCAAACCTGTTCCCAACCAAATGGGCCCACCTCTATGTGGGGTGGCCTTGGGGGATTCCCACCACTTGTTGGGCTAAACGCCGTCACACCAACCATCAGAAATGTAGTTGAGCTTTGGTTCAAGCGTTTGAGGTTGAACTAACAGTGACTCAGCCTGCCACCAAATTTTGTGATGACAGTTCCCAAGGAACTAACCCACCCATTTCTGAATAATTTGCCAGTTAGGTCAAATTTGAGGGACCTGATCCTGGCTTTATTTTCCCCCAAATTGACTACTATTTAACCAGTCACATCATACTGAGAAAATTGTTGGTTGATTTTTCTTTCCTAAATTTCCATTAAGAAAATTCTTTCTAAAAATTAGATTTTACATGTTAAAAATTAAGCTGCCTTACCTGCCAATGTTCTCATACCCCTCAGGGTTAACGGCCATGTGCATCTGGTACTTTATTTTGTGCTTATATGAAATTCTGGATCACTGGCAGATATTGGTGGAACTCCTTTCCAGTTCCATATTCATCATATCAGCAGCAGTGCCTCAGGCATTCTGGTTTGCTGTTTGGATGCTATGGCATCTGGGCTGGCAGGCCAGTCTAATTCTTACTTGCTGTCTGCCTGACATAATTGACCAATCATTTTTCTTAGCCATTTCCACCTTTCTCATGTGTATAAGCGCAGCAATTGTCCTTTCTTTCCAACTGAGCCAGGTTGTAAAGAAGATTATTTCTGACCACATTAGACCAGCTACACTCAAGCCTCCAAAACCATACCCCATAGTTGCCGCAGCTATTTGCCCATTGGTTTCCCTGGATCCCACCACCATCTCTTTGGTATTGCTGGATTCATCTACAACTACCAAAAAGGAGAACTACGCTTACTTCTTAGTTCCCATGAAGATTAGTGTTGGTTCTCATCACGTCTCTTTTGAGGCCCTGGTGAACACTGGAGCTGCAGAAAATTTTATGAGTGTTGAATTGGTGCAACAATTAAAACTGGAAATGGATGCGGGCTCCTCAGTGATGGTGGCCTCATCTGCTTATCAGCCCTCATATGTTGTTCACCAACTAATACCTTTTTCAATCCACCAGTTCAGCTTCTGTGATCGCTTTTTGGCTATTCCAGACATGGTGTTTCTGGTGATCTTAGGGGTGGGGTGGTGGCATCAACAACATGTGAAGATTCATCTAGAGTCCAATATGTTGTCATCCACCAATGATCATTTGGAGGGAGAATTCCCTTTGATTGACACCATCAAGAAAGTACAAGGAACTAGCTCCATCACTACCCTAGTCACTTCTGTGGGCATTCTGGCCGATTTACCCAAAAACTTGATGCACTAGTGAGAATCTTCATTATGGAAAAGGCAGATCATCTGCCTAAACACTAGGTATGATTGTGGGTTTCATATGGCCATGGAGTTGGTGAACATCAACTGTCCGCTGTATCCCCATACAGCGGAGGAAGAAGTTGCACTCAATACCTGGTTGGATGATATGTTGAAAAAAGGTTGGCTGTTTAAGGAAACCTCGCCCATCACCTCCCCCATCGTTTTTGCCAAAAAAGTGGATGGTTTTCTCCATCCCTGAGTGGATTATGGCCATTTGAATAAAATAACAGTTACTGATCCCTACCCATTGCCTCTGGAGCAGACAATTAGTCAGGCCATCGCCAAATCCCATAAGTTCTCTAAGCTGGATCTGGTGAACACCTTCATCCAAATTTGGGTAATGGAAGGGTAGGAATGGTTAACAGCGATCCAGACAAAGCGCAGCATTTTCCAATTTTGGGTAATGCCTTTCAGGCTGAAGAATGCTCCCGCTACATTTCAATGGATGATTGATAATGTACTGGGTGACCTCTGGTTCACCTGTGCTGTCGCATACATTGATGATATTCTGGTTCACTCCCCAACTCCCAAACAACATTCTATCAACTTAAAAGTAGTGGTGGTCACCTTGCATAAGGCAGGGTTGTTTCTCAAACCATCCAAGTGTGAGTTTTATAAGGAGGAGGTCACTTTTCTTGGGAACCTGGTCCTTGAAGATAGTGTCACAATCCCTCCCAATAAGTTGGATGCTATCTGGGAATGGCCAACTCCAACTACCCAGAATTAACTACAGAGCTTCTTGGGAACCATTATTTTCTTAAAAAAGTTCTCCCCACACTCTCTCAGCTCACCGCCCCACTCCACCCACTCACAGGGAAAAACGTACCTTTTTGTTGGATGGATGAATGTCAACAGGCATTCAAATCAATTAAAGAGTTGTTTGTATCCCCTCCCATTTTAAAATACGCTGATCCCACCAAGCCATATATTGTTGCATGTGATGTGTCATCAGTAGCTGTTGGAGCAGTGTTGCTCCAGGAGCATGATGGTTTGGAACACCCAGTCGCCTATTTTCCTAAAAGTTTACCTCCATGGAGCAGTCTTGGGCTATTTATGACAAGGAATTGGCAGCTGTTGCATGGACCTTAACTCATTGGTGGTACCTGTTACAGGGTGCTTGGCATGAATTAATGGTTCACACAGATCACCAGGCCCTGTTGTACTTTTGTAAACCCAAAAATTAGCACACAGGCAAGCCTGAACCTATTGGGACCTGTGCAGTTTCAATTTCAAACATGAATTTGTAAAAGGGGCACTAAATGTACTTCCCAATCTTCTCAGCCGCAGCCCCACCCACAGTTTAATGGATCTGGAGGAAGTGGACCTTGTTATTGTGATTCCTACCACCCAAATCTTATCAATTGTTCCCCCTTTTGTTTCTTCCATCACTCTGGACCCCAACGCTCCATTAGTTGCTCAGGTTTTAGCCAGTCAAATATCCTGCCCTGAGGGTGTGGAGTTAATCAAGCAGTTATCTCAACAGAAGCATAAACACTCCCTATATTCACTGAAGGAGGGTCTTATTCATTTTAGATCTCGTGTTTGGGTTCCCCCCATCTTTCTGAAATGAGAGTACATTGTGCCCATCATGACCCCCCCATGGTTGGTCACCCTGGTTCTAAAAAATGCATCAATTTGATCAAATGGACCTACAATTGGGCAGGTTTGACAAAAGAAGTTCCAGGCTGGATTGCTGATTGTGTTACTTGTGCTAGGGCCAAGTTGGATCGCTCTGGCAAAAATGGCCTCCTGCACCCCTTACAGCAGGCGGAGGGTCCATGGACATCAGTGTCCATGGATTTTATCATTGAGCTCCCCTGTTCTAATGGGTTCACAGCAGTGATGGTAGTGGTGGATTGCTTTATATAATTTTCCCTCTTTATCCCCTGCACTTTCACAATTACATCCAAAGAAACTGCCCACCTTTTCGTATGCCATGTGTTTTTGATGTTTGGTCTCCCCCAGGAGATCATCAGCAACTGTGGTTCCCAGTTCACCGCACAGTTTTGGAGTGAATTTCATCAATTCTGAAAATATTCCCCTGTTGCTCCACAGCATATCATCCTCAGTCTGATGGCCAGACCAAGTGAGTCAATCAAGTTCTTGAACAGTACCTACGTTGCTATGCTACAGCTGTGCAGGATACTTGGGCCAATGATCTCCCCTCACCCAATTTGCATACAATAATGGAACCCACGCGTCCATGAGGTTTTCCCCTTACAAAGCAAAGTTGGTTTATAATCCTTCATTTTTGGTTGGACTGTGCTTGCAGCCAGAGGCTCAAGCTTCCGCGGACCATGCTGCTCATATTAGAACAACTCAAGGCTTAGTGCAGGAACACCTCACCAAAGCTATAGATGACTACAAGCAGTTTGTGGATCGGAAGCATCTTCCAGGCACAAGTTTACAAAGGGCTCTTACATTATGCTTGACACCTGTCACTTAAAATCCAGTCCCCTTCCCACAAATTTGCCAGAAAGCATTTGGGACCCCATTTGGTGGAGAAGGTATTGGGTAATGGAGCGTTCCAACTGAAGCTCCCTGTACATTGGAAGCAGCATCCCGTTTTCCATGTTTCCCAGCTGTCACCCTTCAAGGGTGCAATTTCCATGGAACCAGAACTGATTATTGTTGATAATGATGAGGAGCTGAGGTAGAAGCTATCCTGGCATCCTGGAAATCCCAACGTTCTGTATAATATCTCATGGCCTGGAAAGGGTATCTGGCCTATGAAAACATTTGGTTCAAGGCAAGTGATTGTGCAAATTGCATGGACCTGGTTGATGCATTCCATTTATCCCACCCCAAAGCTCCCCATCCCCCCAAAAAAAGTTGTAACTATTATGGCGATCAAATTACCCAAGGTGCACAAGAATGTGGCTCTGGTGCAGTTTTCTGGTGGTGGGACCCTTCCCTTGGGAAAAGGAAAGGGTAATGTAAGTCCCAGGGAACATCCTCTGGGTGTTGACTGGGCCATTTTCCCATTTCCAAATAAGAAGGCACTGAAGAGGATGGCTGTACCCCTTGTTACTCAGGGCGATCTTGCTCACATGGTAGACAAGCGCTGGGTAACAGCTCTCCCACTTTGGATACCACTCCCAGTACCCACACTAACCTCAGCAGAACTGTTATGAGGAATCAGTGAAATCTGTGCCAAGATCACCAAAATAAAATCAATTGTAAACAATTCAAGCGGCAATCTTCCTGATGCTCATATTTTAAATGTCAAAAAGGTATGAAGACTGATCTATTGGCCAGAATGCCCGACGTTTGCAATTCAATTAACATGACAATTGGAAAAATCTCTCCTCTCCCAAATATGTCAGGCATCACCCCCAATGAGCAGCTTCCTGCTGACAAATTGGGTGTTGCGCCTGATGCAATGCCACTAACCAAATGAATGGCCCAGCAACTGAGCACGGGTGGGTTGGGCATCCCAAACCTGTTCCTAACCAAATGGGCCTACCCCTATGTGGGGTGACCTTGGGGAATTCATGCCGCTCGTTGGGCTAAACGCTGTCACACCAACTTTCAGAAACATAGTCAAGCTTTGGTTCAAGTATTTGAGGTCAAACTGACAGCGACTTGGCCTGACACCAAATTTTGTGATGACAGTTCCCAAGGAACAAACCTGCCCATTCCCAAATAATTCGCTGGTTAGGTCAAATTTGAGGGACCCAATCCCAAATTTGTTTTCCCCAAATTGACTACTATTTAACCAGTCACATCACACTGAGAAAATTATTATCCAATTTTTCTTTCCTAAATTTCCATTAAAAAATTCTTCCTAAAAATTAGTTTTTACATGTTAAAAATTAAGCTGCCTTATCCTTTGATGTTCTTGTACCCCTCAGGGTTAACAGCCATGTGCATCTGGTACTTTATTTTGTGCTTATATGAAATTCTGGATCACTGGCAGATATTGGTGGAACTTTTTTCCAGTTCCATATTCGTCATATCAGCAGCAGTGCCTCAGGCACTCTGGTTTGCTGTTTGGATGCTCTGGAATCTGGGCTGGCAGGCCAGTCTAATTCTTACTTGCTGTCTGCCTGACAGTGGCATTCTGATACAGGTATCATAATGATTGTCCCATTTAAGTGTGCAAGTGTATATGAGCCTTAGTCATAAATTTTGGCAAAATTAAAAATCTTTGCCATTTTTGGCCTAAATTTCCTCTGTGAGATATATGTACATAATTTTAAACAAGAGGACTGTATCCCCTACTTAAATATGGGGTAATTTTGCATTGCTTTTTGTGCCTGTGCCATCATAGCCTTTGCCTGAGTATAAATTTCTTCTATTATTTGATTAAAAGTTGTTACAAAAAATTTCTTTTTGATTCTCTTTGCTCACTTGTTATTGCAGTTTGAAGGGTGTAAACTTTATACCAAATAAGGCTTCATAAATGGTACATTGGGTTATGCAATATTTTTTTGTCCGCTAAGCCCAAAGTATATCTGGTATGTGTGGTCTCATTCAGTGGGGCTAGATACTGTAAATTGGGATAATAATTCTATTAATGTCTTGTTAAAGCGTCTAATTTGGCCATTGCAGCGTGGGTTGTAGGCTGTAGTAAGAATATGTGAGGTTCCCACATTTTTGAGAAATTCATTAACCATGTTATTAATGAAGTGGGTCCCACAATCTGTAAGGATTCATTGAGGTGGGTTAAATACTGCAAAGCTATGGTTGAAAAGAAGCTCTGCAACTGTTTGAGCATCCATTTTTTCTGTGGCAATAGCTACTGGCTATTTAGAAAGATATTATGAGGTCACTAGAATATATCAATTGCTACTCTTTGATACTGGTGAGATAGGTCCAACAAAATCCAGTCCCCACATTCTAAATAGGCCATCTGTAGTAAAAGGAGAGTAAATCTGGTTATCCACATGCAATTTATCAAATATCTGACATGGGTAACACATTTTTACCCACTCACAACAGTCTACATAAGCGTCCGGCCACCAATATGAGCATCTGAGTTGTTCCCACGTGGCAGCACATCCAAAATGTCCCATCTTATCATGATTTAAGCTAAGACAGTGTTGGCGTTGACCAATCATTGAAACTTACTTCAGTTCATCTCCATTTCAGTGATATAAGGTTCCATTAATGACAATAAATTTTAGGCAAGCTGCTAATAATTCTAATTTGTACTTGATAGTTGAAAGGATTTTAAATGAAGTTATAAATTGCCAAATATCCACTAGTTCAGGCTCTAGGTCCAGTGAAAACATTGTTAAACATTCTATAGTATCCTTGACTGGAATTTAAGGTAAGGCATCTGCTAAAACATTTTGTTTTCTTGGAGTATGAATAATATCAAAGTTGAATTCCATTAGTTCATAAATCCATTAGATTCACCAGCTTGATGAAGCTGGCCCATTCAAAATAGCTTGAAGTGCTGTATTGTCAACAAATATGGTAAATTTCTGTCCTAGGAGATAATAAAATTTTCTGAGGGCCTATACCACTGCTAATGTTTCTTATTTATAGGTTGAATAATTTCTCTCTGCTGAAGTAATGTTCCTTGACATATATTCTACTGGTTGATAGATGTTAAATTTTTCTGTGATAAGACAGCGCCTAATGCATATTCACTTGCATCAGTAATTATGTAGAATGGTTCTTCAAAGTTTGGGTAAATTAGAATTAGGCTATCCACTAAAGTCATCTTAAGTTTTTAAACGCAATATCATGTCAGCTCATCCATATAAACTTGGTTCCCTTTTTAAGTATTCTGAATAGTGGTGCTGCCAAGTCTCCATACATGGGTATAAAAGTGGCATAGTATCCTATGGCACCTAAAAAGAATTGAATCAATGGAATTGAGTCCAGGCATTTTCACTGTTTGATTGCTTTCACTTTATCAGGATCAGGTGAGCACCCTTGTGGTGAAATTATGTGATCCAACAGTTTTAGTTCTTGGGCAAAAAAGATTGATTTTTCTGTATTGAGCAAAATCCATGTTCCTTAAGTCAGTTTAGGCAGGTCTGGTTATCCAAAAGGTTCTGGTTAAAGGATGGCGATGCTATTGTAATGTCATACAGATATATGGTTAAACATTTTGTAAGCAAATATGTGAATACAGTGTTTAATGTACTTTAAAAAGTTTGTGGTGCTCCTAAAAGGCCAAAGGGCATCCATAAAAATTCAAATTGGCCATATTTTGTCACAAAGCTTGTGTACTTGGTACTGTCAGCTGCCATTCTAATTTGGTGGTAACCTGAGAACAGGTCCAGATTTGTAAACCATGTTTTTTTCTGAAAATGAGGCAAAAATATCTGGAACCAATGGTATTGAGTATGCATCATCTTCAGTTACTTGGTTCAGTGGCACATAATCAACACATAAGCAAAGTTCCATTTTTCTTTGGTATCACCACAATTAGAAATGCCCAAGGGCTCTGATTTGGCTGGATTAATCTGGCATTTCTATACTCTTTTTCTGCTTTGCTTCCTTGGTTTGTGTTCTTCTGGGTTTATGGGCCTGTCTGTCCTATTGCCATCCACTTCAATTGGTGTAGTTTCTATATATTCTAATTCATTTTACAATACTCTTTCATGTGGTGCAACTGTATATTGGGAGCTTGGTTTCTTTGGTTCATATGGATGGGTTTAAAAGATCTGCCACTCTGATATGATCATGTGTTTTTCTATTCCAGTGGGTAGAAAAAGCTTCATATAGTAACTGGACTTTAGGTTTATTGTGATTGGGGAATACATGGGAAGTGTTATGGTTAAATGACATCATAATGGGGACTTACCCTAAGGACAAGGCTGGGCGACAGGAGGCCCAGAAGGTGAAGCTTCAGGCCCTCCCTGACCTCAGGCACACACTAGATCAACGCTGGGTAAAAACTAAATATTCCCAGGTTGGTATTAGTAAAGTGCAGAATGCTCAGCCCCTTTTGTCAGCCCAGGCGTTAAAATGAACGGTATTTTTGATTAACAACAATGACACTATTCAGTTGATTTAGAAATGTGTGTTCAAAACCCATTCCATTTATGAAACTATGCATTTGGGTCAGATCCAACTTCAAAAATTACCTGAGTGAAGTCAGTTTTGGTGTATTCTACCAATTTGGATGGCAGTGTTTGCCTATTGGTGAATCAGTGCTTGGGCCCAATTCAGCAAACCCCAAATTTCCCTGACAAAGTTTAAATCTATTTCCCATGACCAACATTCCTTGTTGGTCAACTTTCCTAATAAACCCTTTTCGTTTTCCCATTTTTCTTTATATTATCTCTAGCAATCCTGTATGTGGACCTCTTTGAGGAGGTATTGCACTATGTTAACCACTCTATTATAGATACAATTAAATTTTCAACTCGTGCACTGTTGGGTCACCCAGGTTCCCTCCAACCTGGGATGTTTATCCCTTTTCCCTTTGTGCACCGCATCATTTTTGGTGGGTTGTTTACTATCATTATTGCACTTCTCTTCATAAGTTATTATTGCCTCAGCACCCTCCGCTGGGCTCTAGTCACTTTTGAACTAATGGCTAGTTCCCTGGCGTTGGCCTTGTGCACTGAGCACTACCACGCTGGAAACAGGAGAGTTATAGACACTCTCCTTACAGAAAGTATGGTTCCATTGACAGAGGTGGCATGGTTTCTTGCAATACTGAGAGAGGTGTCATGTATTTTTACAATTATAGAACTCTATAGATGGTTATTGGTCCCACTTCCTCAAGTTAATAATAATGAGAGAGAGTTGAACTTCTCATGTAATTGATCCATCTTGGCGGACATGCTTGGATCCATAGGCTTGACTGGTGGATTTAAAACTCTACACCCAAAGATACTTCTGTTGTTTGTACTATAATTTGATGATGATGAGCCAAAGGTATTTGCTGCCTGTGCTCAAGCATAAGTATGTGCATATAAACGCAGTACAGAGATTGCTGCATTGACATCAATGTGTGAGAACTCAATAACTACATGGTGGAATGGATCATGTAAGGTTCCCAAGAATCAGTACACCTCTTGTGATCTATTGTATAGCAAATCAATTCACTCTAAGATTCCTTAAGGACATTCTGCTTTGCAATCCAATGGTGGCATGCTAGTAGCCCTTTGAATTTATCAATAAATTTATTAATATCATTAAAATCTTTGAGTTTTAGTTTCATCATTGGAGAAGCAATATCAATGCCTGAGTGGTCAAATCGTTTAGTTGCTGCTTTTACAAACAGGTTTCAGCTGATGAAAGGTTGTTCAATGTCAAACCAATCTACTGCTTCTCCATCCAAAAATTGGCTGCTTTATTCCAGTTTTGCCACATCATCTAGACCAAAATCTTCAGCATAGTTCTCATACTTTCTAAGCCAACGCTGGAAATTTCCTGACTCAAAAGGCTTTAGTTCATGACCCAGAGGATGGGCTAACAAGGGATCAATTGGCGCTTGTTTAGGGGTTTCACTGGGACAGTTTCCATGGTACAATTTCAATTTCAATTTTTGCTTGACGTCTTAATTATCTGAATATGTTTTAGCAGGATCGCCAATTGTAGTAGGTCTTGTTATTTTACTACTTCCACCTTTAGGGCTCAAGGGAAAAGAGGCAGTTAAGTAAATTAGATATTATATTTTTTTATTGAGGAATGCTAGGTTGGGTTTAGGTTAGTAATTTTATAGGTGGAGATTGGGTTGGCATTCTTGCTTTGGGAAGTGGGCTAGGTTCTGAGGTATATTCAGGAATGGTCAGTTCTGTTCCAAGGAATATGATATTAGCTTCATGTTTCTTAGGCAGAAGTGAGGTTCCTGATGGTTTCCATCACACTACAATATCTATAGAATTTCAGATGATTCAAATTGATTAATGTAGATTTTATACTTTAGATAAACATAACTACTCAGCCAAATCTAATTTTTCAATTGAATCAATCAAAAACTATCAACCACTCAGCCAAAACTAACTGTTTTTATTAAATTAACTAATCTCTAATTACCCCAAAACTAAACTGTGCCCTATCAAATAGACCAAAAAACCATCAATCACTCATAAAATAAAATAAACCTGTCAAATAAATAAGATAACATTAAACTGCTACCCAAAACATCTTTTTATATTTAAAAACATCATATGTACATGACATGTCTTCCAAAAACTAAATTAAATTAAGCTTTTTTTAGTACTAGATGGTCCATTAAATTAAGCTTAACTTGATAAAAAGTATAAACTTTAACTATTCCCAATATCACACTTTTCCGTGTGTGCAATATGTTTGACATTGGTAGTATAAACATAAACAATAAATGTTTTATTTTATCTAATTTAATATATTTGTAACACATATTATATATAAATTATAGCTTGCTGCACTGTCAGGCAAACAGCAAGTTAGAATTAGACCAGCCTGCCAGCCTGAGTGCCAAAGCACCCAAATGGCAAACCAGAATGCCAGAGGTACTGCTGCTGGTATAACAGTTATAGAACTAGGAAGGAGTTCTGCCAATAATTGCTTATGAGCCATAATTGTGTATAGACATCTAATAAAATACCAGATGAACATAGCCATAAACCCTGAGGGGTGTTGGAATACTAGTGGAAAAGGCAGTTTGTTTTTCAACATAAAGAACTGAAATTGGGGAAAGGATTTTTGTTGAAAAGGTAAGGAAAAAAATTAACCAACAATTTTCTAAATGCAAGGCAACTGATTAAATAGTGTTTGATTGTAGTGAGTCCAAGAAGGGATTGGGTCCCTCAAATTCATTTAATAAAGCAAATTTTTCAGGGAATGGGGCAGATAATCTCAATTGGAACTGACATTGAAGGATTTGGCAGCATGCCAAGTTGCTGTTGGTTTGAACTAAATATCTGAACCAAGACTCAACTGCATTTCCATCAGTTGGTATAATGGCATCTGGCCCAATGAGCAACAGAAAATCCCCAGGGCCACCCCACATAGGGGCAGTCCCAATTGGTTGGAAATGGGTTTGGGATGCCCAACCCACCTATGCCCAGTTGCTGGGCTGTTTGTTCAGTTAAATAAGTTATGTCAGCTGCAACTTCTGATCTGTTGGATAGGGGTTTTGAACTATCAGCGATAGTTTCCAAAGATACCATCTGCACATCAGGGATCATCCTCAAAAATTTTGAGAGAGGGTTAGCATCAGTGGTCATATTGGTAACTGGGTCAAAACTGTCCATAATTCTGCCAATAATTTGACATTTATCTCTTTTTGAGTAAGCATTTTCTGATTGTCCAGCTTTGATCCCATTGGTCTTGGACCCCTCAACTTTGATTCAGTGATTTTGGCACAGATTTCCTTAATCCTGCTGACAAGTTCAGCTGAGGTGAGTGAGGGTACTGGGGGAGAAATCTGAAGATGGAGGGATGTTACCCAGTGCTGTTATACCACATGGGTGAGGTTACCCTGGGTGATGAGGGGTACAGCTGCCTTCTTTAGCCCCTTTTTATTTGGAAACAGGAAGAGCGCCCAATTTATGCACAGGGGACATTCCACTGTACTTACATGCACTCCTCCTCCATATAAACTTCAACTATGCCAAATCTCAATCCTCCGTGTGTACAATATACTTAAAAAGGGGTACAAAGTTTTCTCTTCATGTATTATATATAGATAGATTTTGATCAGGTATAATAGCCTGACCCCGATTCTTGATAATTTATAAAATGTCTCCTCTACCTTCACTGCCCCTTTTCGTTTATCGGGGTTTAGCCCCGATCCGCCATCTACGATATTCCGGGCCGAATGCCCCATTGTGTACGCCTACCGATGATGACCCAAATACCTGATAATCCTGAAATCCGAGGTATCACCTGAACCTCAGGTTGTGATGAATCCGGGATTTCCGAGCCTTCACGACACCATACAAGGCTAACAGCTTATTAAATA
Organism: Massospora cicadina; assembly: GCA_022478985.1. NCBI lineage: Eukaryota > Fungi > Entomophthoromycota > Entomophthoromycetes > Entomophthorales > Entomophthoraceae > Massospora > Massospora cicadina. The sequence goes on along the minus strand of JAKSZP010007099.1, from coordinate 41,698 downwards.
ACTATGGTACTTGATTAAGTTTTAGCTAAATATATTTGGCTTGAGATTACGATAGTATATAATCTAAAATTTATTACGGGTTTATAAGTATTCTAAGGACGATAGTTTACCATAAGCGGTAAACGAATCAAACTGAGTTTCATGGGGGTTTATGGCCAACGTATCTAGAAAGTTCAGATTTTGGATCCAGAAAACCCGAGTCACCTCTAGTTATAGGTTGGGTTGGAGCATTTAACCTGATGAAACTTAAGCTGTGGTAATTTAAAATCGGGATGAAGGTTTGAAAATGGTTTTTAGGGGTTGGTATGAAAGGGGTTCAACTCCATAGCGAACGGATGAAGTTTGATTAAGCATATCTCATGGTTGGGTAGGTTAAATTTGATACTTGAATAAAAGTGCTTATTTTAATCGGTTGTATCCACTTAGGGGTGATTTGATTATATCTTTAAGGAGTTTAAATTGTAGATTTGGTCTGATATGCTTAACCTAAAATTTGCTTCATTGGGGTTTTTATTGGCCCGCATTCATTTTTTTTAGTACTAGATGGTCCCATTGGCCCGCATTCATCTTGTTCAGAATAAACCTGATCGAGGATCTCGAATCATCTCGACCAAATTTTTTTGTCCGGGTTGAAATATAATTTGGATGAAAGTTCTGGTAAATTGGTTTATCTATTATTTATTCAATTTATTTAGTATTTTTTTAGAACTCGCGATAGATCTTTTAGTTTGGTAAGCGATAATAGTTGTTGAGGGTCTTAAACTTTTTTATTCCATCTAGAGAAGGTATTATAATTTACCCACTTCATCTTTATCTGCAAGTATTTGATACCTTTTATCAGATCAATTCGTAACGCTAGTTTAAAGTCAAACCTTTTTTATGAAATTTATCCTTGCGCTTCTGGTCCTTTTAGAGCTTATCTGATCAAATTATACCGAGTTCTTATAGTTTACTAGCTTGTAACGATGCTATCAAAAGCCTGCGCGCATCCTCTTACCCCGTTTACGAGTTGCAAATAAGGTAGGTGGTTTAGGTTTTTACCGAAGTGTAATTTTTAAATTAACATTTGGGTTTTAGTCGGTTTCTACCGATGTCTTAAGGGTCCAAGGGCTCCTTCCCTCTACGCACGCCGCCTTTAAAAAGTTTTCCACCGCTTCGCTCTGTGCTACTGAGGCCGCTGTAAGATCTTCTTTTGTTGGGTGAATTTTCTTCAACCTTTGATCCATCTCTAACATGTGGTTTGTAAAAAGAATCCACAGCGTGATGAAGCCGAGAAGCCCAAAGACATAGTTCCGGAACCCAAGCTAGGTAATTAAGCCTCGGATCGATCGCTTTTGAGTTAGGAGACTTATTCATCCCGCGTTAGGAAAATGCGACCCGATATGAATTTAAAACGGAAACTAACCGGCTGCTTGATATCGTCGCCAACTCTCTGTATTCCGAAAAGGAGGTGGGGTTCTGCTTTTATATTTAACTCCGGGTAGGTCTTTATTAGGTAAATCCTGGCCCGGGATTAACTGACGGTTTAAGAGAGAATTGATCTCGAACGCGTGCGACGCTACTGAGAAGCTGCGCCACCGTCAGCTAGTGGAGCCTGACAGCGTTGAGGCGTCCGATTCGCCCCAGGAAATCATCCTTACCCTCGATAAGGATAACAACACCTTCACTATCCAAGTAATTTAGGGTGGCAGGCGTCGGTTGATTTTGCTTTAGGATTTTGGGATTGGGCTTACCGAGCAAGAGCTCCACGAGGTAAAAAACCCAAGCAAAGTTTGGCTTAGATCTGTACCCTAGAACCTTGGCACGATTGCCAGATCCGGCTCAAAGAAGTTTGTGGAGCAGCTCGAGGGGGCGGAACAGGCCTCGGGCGCCAAGGATAAGATTATTGGGCAGTTTGGGGTGGGGTTCTACTCTGCCTTTATGGTTGGGCGGCCCATTCAAGTGTTCACTCGCTCGTCAACGAAAGGATCTAAAGGCTACTGCTGGACTTCGGATGGGTAATTGACGTTATTGACTGGTAATCTTTCTAGGCAAGGCAGTTACGAGATTGCTGAGGCAGAAAACGTGGCAGTTGGAACTCGGATTGTGATCCACCTCCATGACAAGAGCTTTATCTCGGCCAACAAGGTCAAAGGTAACTTGGTATCGGGCTCCGCTAACCTGAAAAGAGGTGGTCAAAAGTACAGCAACTTCGTCAACTTCCCCATCCGCCTAAATGATGATATCATCAATGAGGTTGAGCCGCTATGGACCAAGGTATCTCAGTCGAAGATGGACACGGGTAACTGATGGTTAGGACAAGAGCAAAATTTCCGAGGATGAGCACCGCAAGTTCTTCCAGTTTGTGGCCAATGTAAGCAAACTGGTGCCTTGACTCAGCTGATCATTAGTCTTATGACACCCCACGCTACTCGCTCGTATACAAAACTGACGCGCCGCTCACCATCCGCAGCATCCTCTACATCTCGCGGTCGGCAGGCGACCTCTTTGGCAAGCAGGAGGATCGAGGCGGCATTCATCTGTACTCCCGCAATGTCATGATTCAGGATAAGGCGGAGCTTCTCCCCGCTGGCTGCGCTTCGTTAAAGGGGTTGTTGACTCCGAGGACATCCCCTTAACCTCTCGCGCGAATTGTTGCAGAATGGGCGCCTCATCCAGAGCCTAAGCCGGGTTCTCACCGACCGCGTTATCCGGTGGCTCACGGACGAGGCCAAGCGCGACCCCAAGGAGTTTGCCCAGTTTTACTCTCACTTCCACAATTACTTCAAAGAGGGGATCATTATGAACGACAATGAGAAGGAAAAGGTAAGCTGCGATGCAACAGCTATGTAATCCGATGCAGGCCAAGGTTACCACGCTGCTGCATTTCTCCTCCTCTGCCATCGCTACTGATGAGCTGACAACTTTGGATGAGTACGTCGCCCGCATGAAGCCGGAGCAGAAATCCATCTACTATCTGGGCTGCCCGCGCTCCGACTTGGATGCCAACCCATACTACGAGCCCTTTAAGAAGGCCGGCGTCGAGGTGATTGCCCTGACCGATTCTCTTGACAAGCTCCTCGCCACCTCCATTGGTACCTTCAAAGAGTTGCGCCTGGTTGATTTGGAGTCCACCGAGGCCTCTGATGAGCTCGCTATATTGTGTCCTGACTCCGAAACCCCCAAAGATCGCCTTACCGACGAGCAGGCCCGCTCCCTGGCCGATTGGATCTTGGAAAGGGTGGGCACTAAGCTGTGCACCCCCAAGATTGAAGTAAAGTTGATTGGCTACCAAGCTAATTTCTAGATTGCCAAGCGTCAGTCCTCCTTCCCCGCCCTGGTGGTCGACCACCATCAGCAAAACGATCGTAAGCTACATTCGAGCTGCTAACCTTCCAGCCTACATGCGTCAACTCATGCGCCACCAGCTTGGGGTGGGCGAGAAGCTCCCCGACCTTCCCGCCAATGTTGAGATCAACCCCTTCCACCCTTTGATCGCGGGTCTGTTTATGCTCAAGGATTCGAACCCCGATCTTGCTGAGAAGCTTGCGGGGCAGGTGCTACTCAACGCCCGCCTTACCGCTGGCCTGGTTGATGATGCTCGCCCCATGGCCCCAGCTTTCAACAATCTCCTCACCGAGCTGGTGGCGGCCAACCTTCCTCACCACCCGAAACCTAACTAGCCGCTTATACTGTTAATAAATATGAACTTTTTAATTTTACAAGCCATGGTTAGGGGTTTGCTTTGTTGAGGATAGTTTATAAGTTGCTAAAATCCCATCGCCTAAATTATTTAATACAATTAGTGAATATCAAATTAATTTATAATTTTTACCCCGCTATCAAAATTAGGTTCAGCTCCCCGAAGCTTGAGCCAGCGCATATTTAAATATGCCCTGTAAAGCCTCCCCACCCGTTACAACCTCTAATTACCGGAACTACCTATATTGGACCATCCATGTAAAAGGTTTGGCAGAAGCTAGTTGCTTTACACCGATTCTAGTTCGCTCATAAAGTTTAACAGCAAAATTGGTTGCGGATGAGCCAGCTTAGATCTTAACTCATGAACCGTATCGGGACAAATCTGTAGTTTGGGGTGATCATTAGAAACCTACCCATCCATAACCTCATCCTCTGGCGTATTACAAAAAAGGTAACCTAGCTTGTAGGGTAGCTGTAGGTATAAGGGTTTTTGCTCAAGTTGGTATGTAATATTCGTATACGGTAGTAATTGGTTAGCTGTAGGTATGCCTTGGAAGGTTTTTGTAAATATGGTAGCTGGTTTTGAACCCGTTTGCTTTAAAGGTTGCCAGGTATCAAGCTGCTAGTAACCTTTAAGGTTCGATTAAGATCTCAACTGGGCATCATTGCCTTATAAGAGCAACATAGGCGATATAAAGTCTCATCGGTTCAGATTAAGCAGAAGTGTTAAACACTACCCTGTAACAACTTGGAAAGCATTTCTAGCCTGCAATGCAGTGGACAGTTTTGCAAGTTTAATAGGTTACCTAATAAACTATCATATACATGCTTATCAAGTTATGCTAGATCGATCCCTGCAACCAATTATTCCTACCATATTACTGACCAGTACACCAATTCTTTTGTTTTAAATTAGAAAAAGAGTGGTAATATAGCCTTAGCTGTGATTAAATCAGCTTTTGAAAGCTTGGCATGCGATTATATCATATCAGTTAGAACATCCCTTATAGATAAACTTTGTAATACTGCTCCATCATACAGCTGTTTTCAACCAAGCGCAGTTTTCAAAACAAGTTTAAAAATTTATTAAGCAGGATGGCCATCAAGTGAGAAACTTTACCTAAAAATGCCATTATTATTTTTGTTAAAAAAGGTTATAGCTTTTATAATTAATAGCAATGAAGCGCTTTTATTTCTATAAATAAGGTTGGTCAGATTTATTAAAATCAATTATAAAAAGAGCACTCAATATCTTACCAAGTTAACTTTGAATAGTCTTAATAGAGTTGAGGTGTACTATTGAGAGTAGATATGCCAATAAGAACTACAGGCTTACCCTTCACAGTGCAATTTACTAGTATAAGGATATAGAACTCATGAGTTATATAAGTAGCATATGTTAAGGGATAGATATGTAAGCTTTTGCTTTATCAATGGGTGATATAATCCAAGGGAAATTATATTTCAGCATGTGCAAACCATACTTCCATATAACATGATAGATGTTTGATAAAGTAATAAGGCTTACTAAAATTTGTTTTAAGTTAAGTTAAAGAAATTTTATATGAATAAAGCTGCTTATACCCTATTTTTGAAAAGTATAGGCATATAAAAGGCTCCCTTACTCTCACGAGAAACATTTTATACATCTTAAAATGTCTATTAAAATGACTATATCATAACAGGTTTATCATTTAAAAATAAGAAAAAGATCTAAGAATTAGATTAGAAGATAATTCTAGAAAAAAGGGCTATGATAGCTGCTACAACCTCTTTTAAAGTAATGAGTTGGAAAATTAATTTAAGGTAATGTCTTCTTTTTAGAAAATTGCAAGTTCAAATAGCAATCTCAAAAAGTCAGATTCTTGTTCTATATATTTACTTTTACAGAATAAAATTAGAAAGTAAAAAACTATCTGAAGCAGCTAAAACTTGAGACAATACTTATATAAATTTTCTATCCAAAAAGCTAAAATTGAGCCCATACATATAGGGGTTTTAGATCAGTGATCCTTTTCAGATATCTAAACTTCTGCTCCTCTGGGAAGACAATTGGGGCACCAATCATCCTATAAATTTCCCTACTAGTTTAATTTAGGGGAGCTACTATATTTAACCCATTATCAATACTATACCATCTTTACTTTAGGTAAAGAGATGACTATTAATCCTCTTTTATATATCTAAAGGGGGTTGTTGTCAAGAGAGTATCTGTAACTCTCTCACTCCCAGAAAGGTGATGTGAGATGCAAACCCACATTGCTAGGGAACTAGCCGTTAGAAGAATGGGAAGACAAGAACCTCGAGCAGTGCCAGTGCAAAAGGTACCCCAGGCAAGTGTATAAATAGCAACATAAAATACCAGGTAAGTAAGAAACAACACCGCTTGAGTGAACCCAGAGGGGCGTCCATAATCAAGTGTGGCTTGATGTCAGGGGCTTTGGGTGCCTAGATCTGGAGGGGACCTGGGCAGCCCACAGGTGCCCCTGGGATTTTAGTAAATTGCGAGATAAGGTAGTGGCCCACATGGTTGGAGACCTCCCCAAAGAGGTCCACCACCAGGTTTGCCCAAGGAACCATTGTAAAAACATAAAATAATGGGGTGTTTTTATTAAGAAAGTCAATCAACAAGGAGTGTTGATCACAAAAACCTATTTAAAATGAATTGGGGAAATTTGGGTTCTGTGGAAATGCGCCCAAGCCTTGACGTTCCAATAAATAGACGCTTCTGTCTGTTTTGGTAAAATACACTGAAAGTACCTTCACTTGAGTAATTGATTGAAGCCTTATTTTACCAGAAGTCAAAATCTTATAGCTGGAGCGGGACTTGAACCCTTGCTCTCCAACCAAGCTAATCAAACCATCCTTATTCAAAACAAAAATTGTTCATTTTAGAGCCTGAGCTGAAATAAGAGGCTGGGCGTTTGCACACCATTAGTATTAACCTGGGCTTGCTTGGCTTGCACCCAGCGTTGATCTGAGGTGTGCTTCAAGTCAGGAAGAGCCTGAAGCTTCATCTTCTGGGCCTCCTGTCACCCAGCCTTGTCCCTAGCATCAGTGCCTACTATCATGTCATCCAACCATGACAGTTGTCAAATATAAGATGAATTTACCCAATAGCTGAGTAGTTGATTATGAATAGGCTCCTTTATTTTAACTATACTTCCAAGGGCCTGATTGGATGTGATTAAGATTCTATCCCTCAATTTTACACACTTCTACCCAACCTCAGAATGCATCACTTGTGATGGATGGGGTCTCTGAAAACTGCTACAAAGCAGTTAGGCAAGAGTGCCCAAGTGAGTGCCCACAGGCAGGATAGCCCTGCTGTGGAGAGGTCCCAAATCTGACTATGCAGAAACCACTTTACCACGAAAGTTTGGGCCACATTCAAGACAATGCTGGCGCTCAGAAAGAGGGCCTGACCCCTGAGAGGGCATACAAGGACTGGATAGCCTTGTCAAAGTCTGAACTGCTGTCCATGTGGGGTTTCCGGGTCTTATCTTAATAAACTGATTTGCAAATGCACAAAACTTATTTTCAAATTTATTAAGTTTTATTTAAATTTATAGAAGACAAAAACTGCTTACACAGTTTTGCCTGCTCAGATTTATACTGAGCTTAGTGGGGAAGAGTGGGTCCTGTTCCCATGAAGTCCGCGGGTTTCTTCCCGGTGGCAGGCCCTATTTTGAAAATCTAAACCCTCAATTCCAGCATCGAGGCCCATTCTCAAACTCAGGCTGGGTACCCTCAGGGTTGCAGAAACTTTTCGCATATATTATTCAGCTTCAATTTGCTCTCGAAGCCTGGGCCATTCCCTTCACCCGTATTCCCCAATATTGGTTCATTGCCTCTTTTAGGAATATTTTGTTTGGTGGCATCTGGTTGGCCAGAGCGCCATTCGCAAGGATTTTCATCCTTGTCGATACTCCTATGAACACTAGGTTCAGCCACACCTGATTGGCTGAAAATTTGCATCCAAGGGTCTGATCCCTTGTTGCTAAATTTAGTAATATTGGATTTAGCAGCATCTGGTTGGCCAAAGCGCCATTTTTGAGGCTTCCCTTCCCCATCAGCCTTTTGATTTGTTTTTGATTCTGATTTTGAGGCATCTGATTTGTCAGATTGCCATTTATGATAATTGGTGCAGTCGAGCCCCTCTCCCCTAGCCCTGACTATCGCCCTAGGAAAGATTAGGGCAATGTGGTGGTCAGGCAACGCCTTGACCATTACATCACCCTCCTCAGATGAGAGCCCCCTCCAGTTCCAGAACTCCTCTACCTTCTGTGGGCAGTTGCTGCAGTCATCAGCCATCTGCCAGGAGGACTCCTCCACCGGATAGCCTACCCATTTGACTAGGTATCAGCACTTCCTCCATGAGATTTTGGACTCCAAGATTTCTTCCACCTCATACTCCACCTCTCCCAGGTTTCCCGAGTGGACAGGCTCCAGTTTCTCTGGGAGAGGGCCTTCAAACTTCCTTAGTTGTGAGACATGCAGCACTGGATGCACCTGTGACCCCTTGGGGAACTCAAGCTTGTACGCCACTTTGTTTACCTGGTGGAGGACCTTGAATGGGCCCAGAGCAACTGTTCCAAATTTCCTACAACTTGCTGGCACTGAGTAGTTTTTCACGTTAACATCACTAGGTCTCCTTCCTTTAGCACCGAGGCCTCAGATTGGTGAGTGTTGACCTTCCTCTTCTGCATTTCTATCACTTTGACTAAATTCGCATGCAGGGCTTTCAGGTTTTCCTTCATTTCTGTTGCCAAGTCGTTGGCTGCTGGATTTGGACCTCTGGGGTGGGTTTCCACCATCTTTGGGTGGAACCCATAGTTAGCCATGAATGGCGACATTTCTATTGACGAATGGGTCAATTTGTTATAGGCGAATTGGGCTAGTCTTAGCCAGTCCATCCAGCATTCCTGTTGTGTAGTCATGTAGCATCTCAGATACTGCTTGAGGACTTGATTAACTTGTTCCATTTGGCCGTCTGACTGCAGGCGGTAAGCTGAGGATCTGCATGGCTTGATCTGAAGATTTTTGAGTAGGTGTTGCCAAAATTGGGCGATGAATTGAGGGCCTCTATTTAATATGATCTCCTCTGGTAGACTGTGGCGGTCAAACACCTCATTAATGAAGATATCCGCCATGCCCTTTGCTGTGATGGTGGAGTTACAAGGAAAGAATTCCGCGTAATTGGTCATTCTGTCTACCACCACCATCACAGCGTCATATCCCTTTGATTTTGGAAACCCCGTTATGAAGTCCACACTCAGTGAGGATCATGGCATTTCCGCAATCTGGAGGGGCTTGAGTTTTCCTAAAGGTTTCTTCCTAACATGCTTGGAACGAGCGCATGTGACACATTTCTGGATGTACTCCCTCACGGCGCTGGGCATCCCCAGCCAGGAGTAACTCCAGGCCAGGAGCTCTATGGTTTTCTCATTTCCAGGGTGTCCCGCCAAGGGGTGGTCGTGGAAAGCGCTTATCGCCTCCTCCTGGAGCTTGTGGTTGGGCAGCCATGGGCACCCTTTGTGGAGAATGAGGCCTATCCTTTTACAAAAATTCTTATGTTGCTCATTCTCTACCCCCTCCTCCAGGTCCTTCCACAGTGTTGCCCCATACTTTGAGCTTCTCTGGGCGGCCTGGAGCTTTCCCCTCAGTTCCTGGGTGGCATTCTGGATGACAGCGAACACATTTGAGGGCAACATAGTGGCAGTGTTGTATGCGTCCATCTCCTCCCTTTGGAAGGACTTACCTGGGTCCCTGCTTAAGAGATCTGGGATGAGGTTGCTTTCCCCCGGCTTGTACACAATCCTAAAGTCATAAGACGCCAGCTCTAGGTGCCATCTGTCCTGGCGCTGGTTCATGCGCTCTGGGCTCTTGTAAAATTTGAGGGCTCAGTGGTCCATTATGATAGTAAAGGGATGTCTGGCGTAGAGTAAGTGGTTTTTATTCCTCCAGGGCTGATACAATCGCTAAGAGCTCCTTGTCATACATGGGGTAGTTGGTCTCAGCGGGCAGCATTTTCCTGCTAAAGTAGCTTACAGGATGGTCTACCCCATCTTCTCCCTCTTGTAGCAGAACTGCCCCAATTGCAAAGTTGGAGGCGTCAGTCTTCACTATGAAAGGGCAGTTGGCGTCGGGATGGGCTAGTACTGGTGCCTTCATGAGGCTCTCCTTGATGGCTTGGAAGGCTGTCTCCTCCTCTTTTCCCCAATGAAACGGGACCTGCCCTGTCAGGCGAGTTAGGGGTGCCGCCGTCTTGGAGAGGTCTTTTGCAAACCTTCTTAGAAAGTTCACCATGCCCAGGAAACTTCTAACACCCGTTCTATCCTTAGGGGCCAACCACTCCCTTACTGCCTTCAGCTTGTCCGGGCATATGGCTGTTCCCCTTTGGAAGACTATGTTCTCTAAGAAGGAGACTGAGTCCTTGTAGAACTCGAATTTAGATGGCTTCAAGCGGAGGTCCGCCTTGTTGAAGGCTTCCAGCACGCTCAGAACATCTCCTTTGTGGTCCTCCTTGGTCCTGGAAAACACAAATATGTCATCCATGTACGCCACACAACATTTTCCAATTAGGTTTCCTAGGGCGTTGTCTATGGTACGTTGGAATACTGCTGGGGCGATCTTGAGGCCAAAAGGCATCACTTGTACTCAAAGACTCCTAAGTGGCACTTGAAAGCTGTATATTATTGTTGCTCAGCAATTACCGGAACTTGGTTGAACGCGTCAACCAGGTCCAACTTGGTGAAAACTTGGCTACCTGAGATCATCTGAGAGATGGTCTCCATCAGAGGGATGGGGTAGGGGTCAGACTCGGTGATTGTGTTCAGCCACCGGTAGTCCACACACAGGCAAAGCTCACCACTTGCTTTTGGGACTAGGAGTATTGGTGATACTACTCGCGAATTGAATGGAACAATCATCCCGCGCTCCAGCATTTCCTTGACATAGACCTCAAGGGCAGCCTTCGCCTTAAGGTTCAAAGGGTAGACGGGACAACCCTTGGGGAACTCCGCATCCTTTTTGAACCTGAAGGTGAAAGGGTAAGGACCGTTTGGGGTGGTAGAGGGAGCTTAATTCTTCTTGAACAGGTGGGCATATGCACGAAATTCGTTGGGTATGTCCGCCTCTTTCTCCAGCCCTACTACTGCGTCCACCCCAGGCTTCCCTCCGCCAGTGGTGAAGAAATCTAGTGCCACTGGGGGTTGGTTCTTGGGGTGTAGCAAGACCAGGCGCTCCTGGAGTTTGAACTGAGGGGAGTACTTGTGCCACCATTCCATGCCCAGGATTATAGGATGAGGCAGATTTTTAATGGCACTGAATGACTCCTGGAAGGTGTGAGGCCCCTGCCGCAGCAGCACCTGGGTCTTTATTTTCCAACTGCTAACCATTTTTGAGGTGTCTGCCAGAATCACGGCTCCCTTCCATTCCATTTCCAGCCTCATTTCTTTTGCTAACCCATGGTTTAGATAGTTATCTTCCGCTCCGGTGTCCACCAGCGCCCAAAGTTGATCCTCCCTTTTTCCCTTTCTTCCCCAGGGCTGTAACGAATAGGGGACATAGAGTTAAGACGAGGTATTTCCTTTATTGATAGTAGCAACGCGCGCAGGAGTAGGGCGGAAGTTGTAGGAGGGACTAGGGTTTCCCTATCTATGGTTTCCAAAGGGTTTGCCCCATTGGCGGAGCCAGAGGGTGAACCCTGTGAGGACTTCTGTGAGGGGTTGGAGACTGGCTCAGACTCAGCTCAGCAGCCGCGGAACTTCCCATGTTGTACTCCAGTATGGGCCTTTGCTTGCACTAATGCTAGTTAACCCTCCACCTGGGTCGTGACTAAAATCTCCTCATTGAGGGTAGCTCCCAGGCGAGTGGCAGTCAATGCAGTAAGGATATCTGGGCGGAGGTTCTGGCGGAACATTCGTGCTATCTGATTAGGGGTGACCTTGGCCGCCTTGGCCAAAGGTCAGTACACATGGGCGTACTCCATGACTGACATCTTTCCTTGAGTTAGGTTCAGAAGGGCGGACCACGCAGCATCTTGGAAGTCATTTGGCATAGCCGCTCTCTCAACCAGTTGAAGACATTCCTCCAAGGTGGGAGGGAGCATCTTCTGGGCTTCCAGTAGCTCAGTGAACCAATCTGCTAGGTTTCTGGGCAGGGCAGTTACTATCTGGGCAATCTGAAGTGACACTGGGGCCGTTCCTCCTGACGCCATGGTCAGCTGAACTTGAAGTTTCACATGAGAGAAGGTGGCGTGCAAGGTGCTCAACTCTTCTGGGGTGAGGGCCTGTTGGAACTCAGACGTGGACTGCTCAGATTGAAAGTAGATGTTGGTATGTCCCTTGGAGGGAAGGAAACGGGCGACTTCTCTTAGGAGAAATAGAAGAGAGAAGATGACCATTAAAATGTGTGGTTGGGTGTTCATACCATGCAGGCAGGGCGCGTTCTGACAGCTTGTCCACCATGTCCAGGAATAAAGACATCAAGTTAAATGAGTTTCTTCTAATGTGATGGATGGGGTCTCTGAAAATTGCTACAAAGCAGTTAGGCAAGAGTGCCCAAGTGAGTGCCCACAGGCAGGATAGCCCTGCTGTGGAGAGGTCCCAAATCTGACTATGCAGAAACCACTTTACCACGAAAGTTTGGGCCACATACAAGACAATGCTGGCGCTCAGAAAGAGGGCCTGATCCCCTGAGAGGGCGTACAAGGACTGGATGGCCTTGTCAAAGTCTGAACTGCTGTCCATGTGGGGTTTCTGGGTCTTATCTTAATAAACTGATTTGCAAATGCACAAAACTTATTTTCGAATTTATTAAGTTTTATTTAAATTTATAGAAGACAAAACTGCTTTACACAGTTTCGCCTGCTCAAATTTATACTGAGCTTAGTGGGGAAGAGCAGGTCCTGTTCCCGCGAAGTCTGTGGGCATCTTCCCAGCGGTGGGCCCTATTTGAGAATCTAGACCATCGATTCGGGTATCAAGGCCCATTCTCAAACTCAGGCTGGGTACCCTCAGGGTTGCAGAAACTTTTCTGCATATATTATTCAGCTTCAATTTGCTCTCAAAAGCCTGGGCCATTCCCTTCACCCATATTCCCCAATATTGGTTTGTTGCCTCTTTTGGGAATATTTTGTTCAGCAGCATCTGGTTGGCCAGAGCGCCATTCACAAGGATTTTCATCCTTGTTGATACTCCCATGAACGACAGGCTCAGCCACACCTGATTGGCCAGAAATTTGCATATGAGGGTCTGATCCCTCATTACCACATTTAGTAATATTGGATTTGGCAGCATCTGGTTGGCCAGAATGCCATTTCTGAGGCTTCCCTTCCCCGCCAGCCTTTTGATTCATTTTTGATCCTGATTTTGAGGCATCTGATTTGTCAGATTGCCATTTATGATAATTGGTGCAGTTGAGCCCCTCTCCCCTAGCCCCAACTATCGCCCTAGGGAAGATTAGGGCAATGTGGTGGTCAGGCAACACCTTGACCATTAAATCACTCAGCATCTTAATTAAGATCATAAATCAATCCGCTTTCAAAATAGTGCCACCACGCATAGGCTATTTTAAACAAAATGTAGTTATTCACATCTGACATACCATCTAACTTGGTAAAATAAGTGAATAGGATTTTAATTAATGCAATCTGGGATTGTTTTACATACAAATTATTACTTAGCTGACCTATCAGTGTATGACCAATTATAAACCTTGACACGCTCAGGATTTACACCCTCTGGATATTAGCATAACACTATATAAGAGAATATTACCTGTACAGATTTCCTTAGATTTTAATCTTGTTAGTACGCATCTAAAATTTGTAGTTTTACATATACGCTTTTTTATATATAAGCTAGTTAACATCTACTCAATATAAGCTTCCCTAATAATAACATTATTATTTTAGTCTTTGCTTACTCAAAATACATACTGCAAATTAGCTACCTTGCAACAGGTCTAGCCCCAATAAGTCTCTTCCAGTCCCCATCTACAGATGAAAGCTCTATCTGGCCTGTATAGAGTGATAGAAATTACCCCCAATTCTCAGGCTAACAGCGATGTACTAAGCTTAATGTTAGACCACTAACCTTTTTATTGGTGGTGCAAACTATTTTAGAAGGCAGCCCTCTGTAGCTCACATCAGCAGGGTAACTTTTAGCCAGATCCTGATACAATGAGACTTTACCTACTAAGTAAAAGTTCAGAGTTCCTGAGAGGATTTAAAAAATGAAATAGTTAACATAAGCAAGAAAATTTATCTATTTAGGAAATGAATATTATTTTAGATAGTACTAGGGAGAAGATCAAGATTATGATAAGGGATAGCCATATACCACATGTGAGGGTGGAAGTAGATCCAGGAATGTAGGAATTGATGACTTGAACACAGGTTCAAAGTTTCATAAGATCAGGATTCATCATTGAAGGCTTACTTAGATCAGTAATGGTAACACAGTAAAGTGGTTTACTTAATCTGCCATCAGGAAGCTAATAGACAGTAATGCATAATAGGTGGTATAATGCTGTTAAGGGGGTAAATAGAGGAGTTAAAACTGGATACAACCTCAAGATTGACATAAAGATAATCTTAAGTTAATTCTGGCATTCTTCCACATCTTATTGACCATAGGAGCACTAACAAAATTTGTCTGAGATTTGTTCTGTTAACTTGGAATCATATGGAAAATCACTTAGTGCTTTAGGATATATAGTATTATTTTTGGACTTATACCCAATAAAACATCAATCTATTAATTCATAGTAATAATTTCAAGCTCTTAGGCATAATAAAACATTTATCATTAGATAAATAATTATTAATTCAGGCCCTAGGCCTGAGAAAGCATCACTTGATAAATAAATCAATAAAATATGTCATCTTAAATTATTGCAAATAACAAACGTGTTTAGTAACTTAAAGTTAAGGCTTTTATTGACCTATGGCAAAGCACAACAGAGCATTTTCAAGCCTCAACTGGGGGTGACAGTAATTTTCTAGGGTTGGATAGCCTCAGTAGGGTCCCAAACTACCAGATTTGAATTAAGTGTGATAATTTAAGGAAGCTGGGTTAGATGTCAGATTGACAAGTAAAAGACTTTTCTCAGTTGTATAGTTCAAAGAGTTGGTAGTTTATGTCAATAGTAGTTATGTAGTCGACAGAGGCGGTGGCTTCATTCATAATGATGAGGGATTGGTAAAGCAGGGCACACACAAGAGGTTGGCACTGATAGGGAGCAACATAAAGTTGGGGTTTGCAATGATGGATTTGATTGCTCATATCAGATAACACGTTTGATGTTGTCAGTCAAAAAATTATGCACTTACCATGCTGCATGAATTTGATACTTCTTAAAAAATTTTAAAAAAGTTAAACTTATATCTGTTGCTAGAGCCCAACCTTTATTTTGGAGATGTTTATGGCAAGTGAATTGGCCAGTAAGTCCACATTGGGGGAGAATGCAGGAAATGTACAGTTGGTAATACCAGCCAAGGCGTTGGATGAGCATCAGTCCTGCTGAGCTTGGTCAGCTTCAGAGGTTTCACCACAAACTTCCACGCGCAGCTTCTTGGCTGTGCTGATGGTGGCCTCAAATTTGGCCTCCTATTGAAGAGCATAAGCTTTTAGGCACTTCATATTGAAAAGCAGGTGGTCAAACTTGGCGTCACGATTGTTGAGGTCAGGGAAGTGCTTGACAAGATACAACAAAATCTTGTGGAGGTTGGCCACCAGCAAATTAGAGGGGATGGTGCAGAGGGCAACTAGCATGCTAGGCCAGACATCCACAAGTATGAGGGAACAAAAATTTTGATTGTGGGCTTGCTTTATTTTAAATAGCAGTCAAATGGTTTTCATTTAGCCTTATTTACCAGATGGAAGTTTGCTTCATGGACAAGCAAATATGAATTTAGAGTGAGACGCCTTGGGTTAGCAGATCTAAGGTAAGAGTCATAATAGTGAAGGGAAAGTATTTTAGTTGGTTGGCCTATTGCTATGTTGGCAAAGGCAATAATTTTTGGTTATTTTTCACATTAATTTAAAATGGCGGTCAGACAGTTTATAGATACTTCTGAAGCTAGGATAAGTCATTGCGCAGAAATTCACAGCGTCATCAGATTAATCTTCTAAGTAGTAAGGAAAAGGTAGTTTGGTTGCCTGGGTTGACTAACACACCAAGAATAAAAGATTTTTAGAGCATAGCTTTTCTTAAATTTATAAAGCTATCCAGATGGCAACTTCTCAAACCCTTCCTGATTTAATTAAAGAAGGGTAGAGAATTTTGACTTTTTGGTGCTATCAGAAAACCTAAAAAATTAGTAAAAATTATAGATAAAATAATTGGGAATAAATAAATTGATGAAGGGATAAGGATTGGTCTTGAGGGCCCTTGGCTTAGATGACCCAACTTAAAAAATATTGGGGTTTTTGGTGGTCAAGGCAGGGAAAACCAATTTGGGGGAGCCAAGACATCTAATTTTGCTGCTCCAATATTATCATCAGAACTTTGAGGAGCTTCAGTGTGGAGAATAAAAACGGGCATGAAGGCTTGTGGTTCAAATGATCTAATTTTGTTTCTGAAACAGCGTTAAGTATTGGTGCAGGGCAACAAAATGTGAATAAAGGCTTCTGGTTCAGCTTTTCCAATTTTGTTATTGGAACAGCAAGAATCCTCAGCACAGGGAAGTGAAAGGGGTATGGAGGTTTCTGGTTTAGACGTTCTGTTGTCATAAAAGTGAGGAGCCTCAGTGCAGGAAATGGAAAAGGGCTCAGAGGATGCTGGTTTGGCTATCCCATCATCAGAAAAGCAGGGAGCCTTGTCGTTGGGAAACAAGACAGGTGTGGGAAATTTTAATTCTTCAATGTCACATCATAATTCTAGTAAACCCAAATGCCCATCTTCTGGCTCCTTTGTGGGATTTGGCTCTTCTGTGCTGTTTGGCATAGTGCAGCATAATTTTTTGCAAACCTGCGCATTAGTTTCTGGTTTACCTGTATAGTTAATATCACTTTCCTATGTATGATTCAATTATGGAGGTTTTTAGCTCAGCTACTCCACATAATTTGTTTAGCTCTTGTTGGGCTTCCAAGATAGCATCCTTCAGCTGTAGCAAGCCCATATGTGACCAGCTTATCCCTTATAAGATATGTAATGGGATTTTATTCAAAGCACATTTTCTGGAGCTGTACTAGTGTTTCAATAAAAGTTTTGCCAATCTTAGTTATGGCGTTATAAGTCAAGGTTAGTACTTTGAGGGATACTCCATTTCTCTAAGTCATAATAATAACCTCTTCTGCAATTATGTCTGCAGCGCCATATGAATAGTCAGTAATAATTTGGAGCTGCTGTTTGTTGAAGTGTATATTCCACGTCCATTCTACCTTGAAGCTCACCTTTCTTATAAATCTTTAGTTGTTTTGGCTAGTATATAACACAAGTTGTCCATGATTTCTTCAATAGCCATATAATTTTATTATATTGCCACTGGTAAACCACCTTCATATCTCTGAGCAGAGTTTGGCCAAAATTTTTTGATTTAAAAGACCTCAAATTGGTTTAACTTCATCTCTTTATTAATCCTAGTTCATTGAGATTTTTGTTGTGGCTCAGAAACGATCTGGCAGGAAGCAGAAGTTTTTTTTCAGGCCATCAGCCTTTTTATTAGTGGCGTGAACATTTTCTAAAAGCAGCCTTTTAAAGCTCACGTTAGCAAAATTAACGTTAGCTTCATTTTATTATATCAAGACTTAACCTACTAAGTAAAGTCTCAAAAGTTCTTAAGAAACTTTTTTATATTTAAATAAATGAAAGGGGAAAGTAATGCATTTGTAAATTGAATCAAACTTTATATAGTGTCAAGTTCTGGTGGTTAACTTTGAAAATAATACCTTCAAAAACCGTCAATTATGGATGTTTACCTTAGATAAAAAATTCAGCAACCCTTCCTTATTAACTGTGCATAAAATAGACAATTAATTAGGAAATTCCCTAGGATTGATACCTAAATTTGTTTTAAAATTCTCATGGGCTAATGGTAACTATAAAATTGTACCTCATTTTATGCATACATTTTCTGCTATATTGCAATTTTGTATGTCAATGCTCAAAATTGACATGATAGCACTTGAACATGGACAGCCCAAAGGGAGTACCTAGTAATATTAAAAGCCCTGGTGACGTCCCAATTAGGGGTAACTCATCAAACTCAAATCATTACCAATTTTCCCATTAATTCAGTTTCATCAACTGTATGACAAAACTCATTTATGCTGACCTTAGGCTTAATTTATATATAAAGTTGCAATTTTTGTACCTAAAACCTTCCCAAGTTTGAGAGTATTTGGCCATCAATTGACTTAGTAAAAGGTGATTGCTGTATTAGTTATTAGGTTGAACTGAGGTGGAAAATAATACAAGTGGAAGATCCCATGCTTGAAGTATGGCCAGGAGATACCCTAAAGGTATAGAATACTGGCTCCTGGCCAAGTAAACAATCATTATATTATATCTTCTAATAAAAAGATATATTCTTTTAATTATCTTATATCTGATTATTTTATCAAAGTTGTTCTTATTAGGTGTGTCAAAAAGATGTTAGGATGGAAATCACCAGCTTGTATCTTTGCCTGCATCAGTAGAGGTCCCCAATTTTCATAAAAATTAGCCTAAGAAGGCCAAAAAGAGTTCTTTAATTTTAGATAAGCCTAGTGAGCTTCCAAATGGTTAATATGCCATAAGACACAGGCAAAAAAGTGAGGGTATTTTGGCTGAACTCCTTCCCAAATTATATGTTGTTAGGATTTTTGCCCATCTTTCTAGCTTCCTAGGTTGAAGAAGCTGCTGGTTCACTAGGGGATAGGTATTCTAGCAAATGAATTGGATATTGGTTGAATTTTAGTATCAATTGAAAAATGTAAGAAGATTTTTGGGTAATTTTCTGGGTTCAGATCTGATGGGGTTGATCTATGTGAATGCCTAAGGTCGCTTTGGGCAGAGATGCTAATGAAAATGAGTCATCTGATAGTTTATCGTTGATTAATTATAAATTTATCAATTAAGATTGATCAGGTTTCATCACTGACTTATTGGAAACTTGTGTATGAGTTGTGGTTCAGTGATGCCACCTGCAACTAGCAAATCATTAAGTTATTTCATGACCTGCTATAATAAGTAAAGTGTCCCATGAACTAAGTAGGTTGCTAGCCAAGTGTGGTTGGTTTGCTGTTATTGAGTGGAAACGTTAAGGACACTTTTCTTGCTCTTTCTGTCATTATGTCTTTGAGATGTCTGATGGAGGAATCCTTAGCCAGCTAAAGAAGACCATTTATGAAAGAAACTTCAAGGGGAAATTCAACAGCAACATCTGCAATTTACTTACTGAGGCACCAACTGAGTAGTTGGGCTTCAAATTCCTCTACAAATTCCCTAGTTTGTTATAATAATTAATCAAATCTAACACAATATCATATCAGATATTACATTGGATAAAGATGGGATCAAAGGTAGAGTCTTATTCAGGTCTCACCCATCCTGGGTTTGATGAAGGTTACAGGAATTAATTGACAAAATTGACTGAGATTCTTATATGGCAGGTAGACATGAAAGACATAGGCTTATGTCTCTAGTACCTTGAAGTGAGAAAGAAATCACTATGTTGTAAGAGGTTATCTGATTGAGGTGGATATCAAATTATAGAGAAGATTGTAGGTTAACTCTTGTTCAACATTAGCACTTATTTATATCTTATATCAAAATCATTCTGTTATTGTAGAAATGTACCTGTTTGAGGGGGTATCAATTTAAGAGAGGATGACTGGTTAATTGTTGTCAAACATTAAGCACTTCCCTGTTTTCTAAACAAGTCATTTTTTAAAACTGTAAAACACAATATTTATATCAATTCATATTTTATAATAAAAGATCTTACACTAAATCCAATTCAATATCAACTTTTATTCATCTTCAGTTAATTATTATTGTAGTACAATAATTGTTGGCTCTTTTGTATGATAAAGAGTAAGGATTAGATATCCTTATAAGAGAAGCAGACCCTTGAAGTAGATCTCCGCCAACTCAGAATTATGGGAACTAAGGCATGAACTTCTAAATCTTAGAGTGGAATAAGTTCATCTGGAAAAGAAAAGAAGTCTCTCTAATTGTTGACATAATCAGCATTGTGTGGAATATTCCAAGTTAAGCGTTGGACCACCTATCAACCTGGTTTAATTATTTAGCTATGGATAATAGTCTCCATACTATTATCACCCATCTATCAATAACAATCAACGCAAATTGTGCACATAACTAAACCTGTGAATTCAACTTCTAGAAAAAATTATCAAGAAAACCAGATCTAACAATTGGTGATCACTACGGGGGTAGTTATGTAATATAAGCCAATTATGATATCATATAAGGATGAATTAAGAAAGCTATGAGTGGAATTGGCAACTGTCAATAAGAATGACTATAATCCAGCCAATTATAGTGAATTCACTGCTCTAGAAGAGAGGTCCACTAATACTTAAGAAGGTGTAGAAGAAGCTTTGGACTTTAATAACAATCTACCCAGAAAAATAACTTTTTTGAAAAAGAAAGAAGGAGAGCTGATCATAGAAGTTTTGTTCCTGAAACATAATACAAAGCAAATTGCATTTAACACGCTTGTTCAGCTCAGAAATGGAATGTCTAGTAAAAAAAGTTGATGAACTGAATAATCAGATTTGTAAATGTGAACCCTATGTGGCAAACGACTCCAAAGAAAATACTCCAAGGACTCTAGTTGGGAAGTTAGGAACTCCTAGAAATATGCTGACTGAATTTACTACCATTTTTAAGATGACCTCAATATTACTCCTCTCATAAGTCAGGTTGCCAAGCCACAAGTGGTGGCTAGAGAAAATTTAGAGGAATTCAAATACACACCTAAACTACCTAATTTTCATTGGGACAACGCTCCTGAGTTCTTCCGCCCGCTCAAAATGATTATGTTTGAGTATGGTAATAGACAGAGAGCTTTGAAAGTCATGAACTGCTTAGATAATGACTGCCAGACTTGGTTTTGTCTCATCTTGAGGGAGACAGCTGGTCATATTCTGAGGCCAAAGCTGCAATAATGAAGGAGTTTGGAAGTCCCTCACATATGTTGATATGCAAGCGAGAATTCATGGGGATCCAATATTGAAAGATGAAACCTTATTTGATTTCGCCAACCCATTTTACCAAGGATCACAGATTTTGGTTGAAGCAAAAATATGACATATTTTGAAATGAAGATTGCGTTACAAGCGGTTCTTCAGCCTTATTGTGATTTGCATCAAATGATGTCTTCCGCGTAGTCACCAAAATAATCACCTTTTAAATGGTGGATCACTTGAACATGTTGGGCGCCACATTTGAGGCCCCTAATTGGAGCTACAAGCCTAGTTCAGTCAGAAATCTGAGTACCACCAAACTTTCTGAACCCACTAAGTAACTGGACAATTGAGCAGTGCTGGGAATAATTTTGAGGGCTTCAAATGGACAAACAAGAGCAATATGCGCTGTCACCAGTGTGGGGGAAAGGCCACTTTTCTGACCAGTGCTTCAGTAAGAAGACCAAGGAGCAGATTAATGTGGTGCAGGCCAAGGAAGACAAACCTGCACAAGAGTCAGAAAAAGGGACCATGGCCTAGACGTGGAACAGTCTAAAGCTGCGGTTAGACTTGTTCCTCCTGATATCATGGACAAAGACTTTAACATCAGTGATCTGTTTGTAGATGATGACATACTGGATCAGCTTTATCAAGTGGTCAACCTAGATGTCAATTCTGTAACCAGAGAAGAGCAAATGGGATTGACCCCAAAATAATTAAGGAGGTCGCTTGCCCATATGCACGCCAACTAGCAGATAAGATCCAATCCGCTGAGAATCTGGATGAATTGACCAAGGTAAAATTAAATAAAATGAACCTGTCAATTCCCTTAAGTGCAATCAAAGAATCTTTTCCTGATTTAGCAATGCAAATTATTCACACTTGATCCTTCAAATAACGCCGTTATACACTCAGTAAACAAGATTTTACAATACTCTGAGTGTACACACTCATATATAATGGTCAATTAAGTATGGATGTGAGCAATTATTGACAGCAGGGCGCCAATCAATATTGTCTCGACCAAGTTAATGAAGAAAATGAGTATCTTGCCCAGTTTAGAGCACAAGAAAGAAAATGGGACCACCAGGCTAATGCTACCATCTCCTTTGGAGTGCGTAGTGCATTGGCACTCAGATTTGGATCCTTGGTGGTATTCTCTCCAGAAATTATTTTGGCCAACCAGAACTATGATATTCTAATTGGGAACGAGTTTTTAAGGTAGTATGGAGTCAAATGCAACTTTAAAGACAATACGCTGACCATATTGGGGCAAACGCTGCCTCTGATCTATCAGCAGAATAGGGAAACTCCGCTTACCAAAAGGATTATTTTATTAATCAAATCTATAACAATGGCATTAGTATAATCTGCTATCAGCTAGTTGGACAAAAGTGAAGTAAAGCTGGCGGAAATCCTGAAAAGTTAAGGAATTCCGTTATGAACAAGGACATTGAGTACTATACCGCTGGGATCTCAGATTATAGTTGATATAGAATTGACTTTGAAAATACATGAGCAATTGTATGGAGAGGTTGGAAATCCATGGAAGAAGTCCAGAGTAGAGCCATGGGTGGAGCCTGGAATAGTTATTATAGGCCATGAAGAAATTTGAGTTCTTCTGGTGAATCTGAGCAGAAACCTATAAAAAATTAATAAACTAATTATCACGTTTATCCATCTTACCCCAATGGTAGAATTGAGAAAGTTACATGATTTTTGGAACCCTTACCAAGATGGGATTGCTGGCAGGTGCTGAGAATATCAATTTTACTGGTCAACTGAGAGCAACTAGCTAATATGACGGAAATACAGCAGGAGGAGGTTCTCAAATTATTCAAGAAGTATCAGGAAATCTTCTCCCAGAATGATCATGACTTGGGATTTGCAAAGAACATAATCCATAAAGTTAACACTGGGGAAAACTTCTGATATGTATGAAACCAATCCAAAGGTTGAAAGCAGCCAAGGCTGTAGTGGAAGAGGAAATTAGCAAATTAGTGGAGCATGGGCTCCTAGTTCCGTCATCAAGCCCCTAAGAGAGCCTGAATCTGATAATGAAGAAGAAAGATGGCTCTAATTGGATGATGATCAACTACTGGAGATTAAACAATATAATGAAGAGGGTTTTTGTATCCATTACCGAAAATTGATGATGCATTAGACCTCCTGAAAAAAATATTTTCTACAAAGCATTTAATCTCAGTATATTGGCAAATCAATTTTCTAGATAAATACTAAGAGAAGTGCGCAAGCATAACCATGCAGGGGCTGTAACAACTGAACCAAATGCCCCAAGGTCTTTGTAATGTTCCCACAATGTTTTAAAGAGCCATGAAGCCATACTAAAAGACCTGAAGTCGTCCTGCGTCTTTATGTACTTTGATAATATTAATGTGTTCAGTAGGACTTTCACTGACCATTTACACCATTTAGAAAATTTTTTAAGAGACTACCCGCGGCCAATTTGAAAATCAAGCTGAGAAAGTGACACTTTTAAAAAAGGGTTGGAATATCTAGGGTTTGTCATAAATTCCAGCAGACTCCAGCTGCAGATGCAGAAGGTTGAAGCCATAATGCAGATTGCTATCCCAAGGAGCGTCTAGGATATCCAAGTATTACTTGGAATGGTTGGAAATTATAGAAGATACATATAAGATTTTGCAAAAATCGCTGAGCCCCTTTTCCATTTGCTGAAAGATCCAAAAGAAAGCTTTATATGGAACGAAGAGGCTCAGGATTCATCTGATGAGTCACGCTGGTACCTTATAAATTCTTTAGTTTTGAAATATCAGAATTTCAATTGGGAATTTATAATACAAACTAATGCTTAGTTGATGGTAAATGGAACTATCATGGGTTAAGTGAGTGAACTCGTGGATGAGCATCTGGTAGCTTATGTGAGCTAGAAGTTATCAGCAGCATAATGGAACTACATCATTACTGAGTGTGAATGCCTCACAGTGATTTATGTCTGTAAGCAGTTTTGGGTGTATATCCACATTATGCACCTTAATGTAGTGATGTACCTCTCCTCCCTTCAATGGCTGCATAATCTAAAGGGGCCAGAAGGACGTCTTGACCAATAAGCACTGAATCTTCAAGCATAAAACTTTGAAATATCACACCAAGCAGGAGCTTCTCATCAAAATGTGGATGGCTTATCAAGGTTACCAATGGTCCAAGTGGTACACCATCAGGTCGATGAACTTTTTTTTAGCACTAGGTGGTCTCAACCCTCAGGCTGATGAACTATTTCAGCGGATGGTTGATGAAGAGATTGTGAATGAGCCCCAAGAGATTTAAGGTGCTCTTCAAAAGTGATGGAAAACACCAAGACCAAGAATGGACAAGTTTTCAATATGATCCTTAGAAAACGATTACTATTTATAAAATTGTCTGAATGAAAGACAATAATTTAATCCATACATAAGGTTGTTGGGCATGTAGTCCTGAGGAAAAAAACTGACCACAATTGCCATTATTAATATTGGGAGTCCATTGACTATGATGTGGCCGATTATCTGAATTGCTGTGTGGAGTACCAATTGCATAAGCCACACAAGAACACTACCAGATATTGATTGGTCTACCCAGGATTTTCCTGGCATACAGTGTCCATTGACATAATGGATCCACTATATATGAGCACAGGGGGAGTCAAGTATATCATAGTTGTGATTGATCATCTAAGATGGGTAAAAACAAAGGCACTATCAAAAGTAGATGCTACAAGTATTGTGCAATTTATCCTGGATCAAGTAATTTATTGCCATGGATGCCCACAAGTCTTGTTAAGCAACAAAAGAACAATTTCACGTTTCATATGATCCCAAGGTTGAATGAAATAATGGGGATCTGATGAGTCATATCAGTTTCTTATCAGTCAGAAACAAATGGACTGGTAGAACAAGTGAACGGAACGCTGGCCTCAACTCTGAGGAAGCTGGATGCTGGAAGGACTTACTCACGGACAAATTAACCTACTTATGTAACATTTGCCTACAAAATCAGCCACCATATGGCGATGGGAAAAACACCACAAAAATTGTTATTTGGGCAAAAGGCCGCGTTACCACTGATTCTATATTCCAGCGGTCAAACCAACATTGGGGGTGAATGAAGAGCAGTACCTACTACAATTTTTCAAATATCCTGATTGAAATGAAATTGCAAACATTTGATACAACCTTGAAGAGAAAATCAAGGCTAAAATGACAGATGATAGAGTCCAACCAGCGTTGCACAAATACCATGTAGGCAATAGGGTAGTCTATTGCAATACACATAGCTTCAGGAGAATAATAAGCTGGATGAGCTATGGTCAGGTCTGATTAATATTATCGCCAAGTTAGTGACAAAAACATATTCCATTAAGAACCTCACAGGTGCTAGAATAGTGAACTGAGTTCATACAAAGTCCCTAAAGCAGTGGATCCACGAAAAATAATGAAAGTAGTTCCAAAGGACTGCTGAACCACTAAGATAGTTATGTATTGAGATTTTGGTTAAGTCCTACAAAAGGACCACTGAACCAAAATAGATGTAATTCTTAAAAACAAGACCTCTGAACCATGAAACTGGTAGGTCAGAGTATTATTATGAACCAGTTTGGGGAAAAAATAAAATCTGGACTACTGCTAAATATAGGTCATATCCCATAGAAAGAATAAGAAAACACAATAAAAATTGATAAAATATTTGAAAAAGAGATAATAAAAATAAAAATAAATGTATATTTTATAATTTTTTATTTGTTATCCTAAACATGGGGGATGATTCCGCCTATGTTGCCTCTTGGGGGAGGTAGGATTTTTGACAGTAGGAGTGAACAAGCCATCAAATCTATTTGAGAGCAAACACTAGCAAGGTCTAGGCCCACTAAAAGCCAAGTTCTTTGAGCAGAAGCTGAGCCTTGAGATAACGTGACCAGGGGTAGAAAAGAAAATTGTTGGTTTTGAACAAATGCAATACTCTGAATTGGCTAAGTGAACAGCAGAAAAGGAAGAGGCAGTTTGTGAATAACCCTGAATAATCTTGATATAGCACCTGAGCTGGAAGAATAGTCTTGAGGACTTGCCGGTGTGCTTCATCAAGGACGTTGGAAATGTGGGCTGGCATGGAGCAAGGTATACTGAAAGGAGGTTGCTGAACTATGCCTCCAATCAGAGCCATTAGAGGGAGTTATTGATGTGAAGTGCCAGAGATGAAATAGTGTAATTAGTAAATGGAATCATGAAGGCAACAGCTGCAAGCTTTGGAACCAGAAGCAGAAAGAATGATAGAATTCAGAGGATGCAAGAAGCCTTGTAGCCCAACTGCAAAGGACTTATCCTGAAAAATGAAGAGCGTATGCTGCAACATCTTAATATAAACTGGTTATGAAGTTTGGTAGTGTTAAGAGCCTCAGCAAGGGCTTGATTACCCTGCTTCTTAAATCTGCATATTGGAGCTTAAATTGTTCTTGATTCCTAATAATTTGGTTGAAAGTACCGCTGGCTTATCATATTGGCAAGCCAGAATAATAAATCTGGAAGAAAATTAAATCTGGTACAAAACGACTTACTTGTATTGGACAGAATTGCTTCAATAGGATGTATGATGATTATGGGATTGTTTATTAAAGGAGAGAAATCTAGCAAAGTGCCAAAGTTTAATCTGGGAACCAATGGAAGAGGGAGAATTGGACGTGATTTTTTTGAGATGGTAGCTACTTTAGTTTCATCAGGATTGGATACCATTACAAGTAGTTCAGAAAAAGGACTACCCATATGCCCTTGACTTAGAGTATGGGTCCTGATGGGACCGTAAATAAGATTCCTTCAAGCGGCATGACTCATCATTTGGAAGAGGCGGACATCTTCAGCAGAAAGATTGTTAAGAAATTACTGGTGCCAGGAGTTGGACAAAATTGACATGTGAGCTGAGTAAGTTGGGGATGTCAAACTTTTTATAATGGTCAACCTTATCCACCCTGGTGTAGATTAAGCTCTAATATACTCTAATTTTGATACAATTAGTTTTTAATTTATGTAATAACCTCTCCAATAAAAAAAATATACAAGGATGATATTAAAAAAGTCATTAAGAGAAAAATATAAGAACAAATATAATTAATAATTCTTATTTTTTCCACAAGAAATGACATCAATAGTAGTCCCACCTGCCAAGGATGAGAAGGGGTATCAAGGAATCAAGGACGCTAAACCAAGATCTTGTAAATGAAAAACGGTCATATTCCCTGACTGGGGGAAAACAGGCTTTCTGGGACTAGCATCGACATAAACAAACTGACTAGGCTGGCATAGTAATGGGTTGTAATGACCGCATTCTGAAGAGGTGGCAGTGAGGAAGAAAGGAAGATAATCATGGGCCAAATGGTCATCATGAGTAGCATTGAGAGCGGAAAGGGTGTGCTCTTCTGGATAATTGGAAGTATTTGATCTGGACCAAAAAGGAATTTTCCTGTCCTGATATTATTCTTGCTGGAAATCTAGGCAAGAGGGGAGATGTATTGGGATTTCTGCTCACCTTTCCAGCTTCCTAGGTTGAAGAATCTGCTGTTTTGCTAGGGTATAAGACCTGCTAGCAAATGATTTGGATAACAGTTGATTTTGATATCAGTTTAATAATTTCAGCAGATTTTAAGTTATTTGCTGGGTTTGGATCTGATGGGTTTGATCAGTGCAAATGCCTAAGGTCTCATTGGGCAGAGTTTCTGACAAAATTGAGTCATCTTACAATTGATTGTTTATTAACTATTAGATGTAGCAACTGGGATTGGTCGGGTTGTATCACCAACTGATTGGGAATTTATGTAGAAGATGTGAGGCAGTCATGCTTTTTGCAACCAGTGAATTGATCAATTGATTTTCAACCTGCTACAAAGGGTAAAGAGGCCATTACCTAAGCAGGTCACTAGCCAAATGTGGCTGGTTTGCTATGATTGAGCGAAAATGTTAAGGACACGTTTTATTGCTCTTTCTGTCTTTAGATTTCTGGGATGTCTGACGGAGGAATCCTTAGCCTGATGGAGAAGACCATTGCTAGAAGAGACTTTAAATGAATTTCAACAGCAAAGGCTGCCATTTCTTTACTGAGATGCCATCTGAGTAGTTGGGCGCCAAATTCTTAAATAAATATCCTAGTTTGCTATAATAATGAAGCAGATATTACATGAGATTAGATCAGATCTTACATTAGGATAAAAATAGGCTCAAAGATAAAGTCTTATTCAGGTGTCACCCATCCTGGAATTGTAACAGGTTTTAGGAAGAAAATGGGAAAGTTGACTGAGATCCTTGTATGGCAAGTATCCATGTATTGAATTTTTAGCCAGGTGATATTCCTCACATATTAATGAAATTGAGTGTATTAATCAATTGAGGATAATTGCTGATTTATTTTATAATTTTAATTCATTCTTTAATGATAATAACCACAATTTGTGCTCTTCATTCAGTTGGTCAAGCTGTCTTGATCCACAGGATTAATAAAGTATTGAGGATCATCCCTGATAGAAAATTGTAGGTTTTAACACTGGTGACTGAGGCTGAGGATTTTAAAATAATTAAATATATAATTAAGATGGCGAATTGCTTAAATTCAACATTGAGAGTATCAGGAAATAATCCTGATAGAGTGTTTAGTCAAATTTGAAACCAATGACTTAAGCTGAGGATGTTAAACCAATTAATAATAAATATATAAGCCAAAACGCTATTTTGACTTCATGAGGGTATCATAAATAATCCCTGACAGCATTTTAATTAAATACAACTCTGGAACTTATGCTGAAGATGTTGATATATAATTAATTTGGATTACAACAAATTGAGAATTGCATAATCAGGACATTCAAGGATGACAATTATCACCAGTGAGAGTGCTAACAAATGCTAAGCAGGGAGAATCTCTAGTGATGCTGACGATGCTGGCAATAAATGCCAATGATGTGGACAGGCAAGAAATGGCTTAATATAGTTTGATCCCTCTCATAATAAAAATTTAATATTTTGTTTTACTACATTAATTAAGTTTCAATGAACAGAGTTTTGCTTGTCTTGTAGACTTAGTACTCAAAATCCTCAGAGGTTAGGTGCTGGGATAAGACACCTGGAGTCGTTGGCACAACCAACTACCAACCTTGAACTAGATGTAAACCCCACAGGAACTTGGGCAACTAGCAACAACAATGATGAACTGGAAGGATTGAAGGGGAGAAACACCAAGGAAGTCAATAGAGGCCGCTGAACTACAATCATTGGAGAAATCCCAAAGTGGACCTTTGAGCTATAAAAGTAATCAAGCCTCAGA
The DNA here is from genome assembly GCA_022478985.1 of Massospora cicadina. NCBI lineage: Eukaryota > Fungi > Entomophthoromycota > Entomophthoromycetes > Entomophthorales > Entomophthoraceae > Massospora > Massospora cicadina. The sequence goes on along the minus strand of JAKSZP010007099.1, from coordinate 12,557 downwards.
AGGAGAAGTTGTTGATCTGCTGGGTTGATGGGTTGCCCTATAAATTTATAGGGAAAGGTCACCAATGATAGCAAAAGGGCAAGGGACAGCAGCCTTCATACTTTTTGGCCTAGCACACTAATGGATTTACCTATTACTGAGAATGAAAATAGCTCAACACCATGAAAGATATATACTTATGTCTCTAGTACCTTAAAGTGAGGAAGGAATTATTAGGGTGTAAGAGGTTACCTGATTTAGGTGGAAATCAATTATAAAGAAGATTAAGACCAACTGTTGTTCAACATTAGCTCTTCTTTGTCTCTTACATCAGACCATTCTGTTATTTTAGATAATGTACCTGTTTGAGGGGGAATCAAATTTAAGAGAGGATTACTGGTTAATTGTTGTCACACATTAGCACTTCCCTATTTTCTAAATGAGTCATTGTTAATTTGTATCATCAAAATTATATCTCTTCATATTTTAATTAAAAGATCTTACACTAAATCTAATTTAATATCAACTTCTATTAATTTTCAGTTTATTATTGATATAGTACAATAATTGTTGACTCTTCTGTATGATAAAGAGTAAGGATTGGATATCCTTAGAAGAGAAGTAGACCCTTAAATTATACTTCTGCCAACTCAGATTGATGGGAACTAAGGCAGAACTTCTGAATCTGAGAGTGTAATAAGTTCATCCAGAAAAGGAAAGAAGACCCTAATTGTCAGCATAATCAGCATTGAGTGGAATATTCCAAGTTTAGCGTTGGACCACATATCAACCTAGTTTATTTATTTAGCTACGGATAATAGTCTCCATACTATTATCACCCATCTATCAATATCAATCAACGCAAATTGTGCACATAACTAAACCTATGCAGTTAACTTTTTTAACGATTGGCAACAAAAATTAGATTTTAGCATATGTACAGGGATATCAATAAACAAGCGAGTAATTCTCAGATTTTAACAAATAGTACCAGAGAAAATCAAGATTATGATGAGGGATAGGCACATACCACGTGTGAGAGTGGAAATAGATTCAGGAATGTAGGAAGGGATGAAACAATCCAGGTTCTGATTTTCAGTAGATCAGGATTCATCATAGAAGTTTGGACTTATATTAAAAGTAACTTAGTTAAGTGGTTTTTTAGTATCTGTCATTGGAAGCCAATAGATAGTAAGACATAATAGGTGGTATAATGTTTTTTAAGAGGGTGAGTAGAGGAGTTAACACTGAATGCAAAATCCGGCTTAACAACAAATTTTTAAATAATTCCATCATTCTTCCAATCTTATTGCCTTTGGAGCACTAACAGGCAATTTATCAAGAGTTCTTTTGGTCTTAGACTTGGCATTATTATAGGAAATTGCTTGATGCTTTGAAATACAGCTTTTAGTTTAGAAACCTTAGACTCAATAAAAATCAATTTATAAATTCATAATAATGATTTCAGGCCTTAGAACTGAGAAAGCATCAATGAATAATTAAATTAGTAATAAATCTAAGCCCAATAGATAAGAATATTAATAAGTTTAGAACCCAAAATTGAGGATTCACCTAACCAAAATAGAAGCCTGACACCTATCTTGAATAGTTATATTGTTGGGCTTATTGGAATTAGCATAAGCAAGCATCTAATAAAAATCCCAAAAATTATCAGTAGTTTAACCATCTTTTTAAAGTTCAAAGTTGACACTAATTTTTAAATATAAATATACTACAAGACAATAAATTAGCAAGAATGTATCCTTCTTTTATATAAAATGTTTCTTGAACTTTTTTATACAACTAAGTGCAAGATCCATGGTTTTTATTTTAACTGGACTGGGTCATGCATCTTTTTTAAGACTAAAAAGGGCTTAAACTTAAGGCCTAGCCACTTTCCCAAAATGTGTACCTAGGGTATGCTCTATACAAGGGACGGATGTTGCTGCTCCTCCCTGCATACCATGTTATTCCTCTCAACTTACTCTCAAGCCCAAACCAACCTTTACTTGAAAATCAGAGTTATATATAAAAAATTAAACAACACTTTTTAATTTAGAAGAGTCTAAGAAACTCATAACAACAGACAGAATTTCCAACCCCAAAAATGTGGCACAATCAGGAGCCACCATATATGGAAAAATTTGATACCTGAAACAAAACTGGGTAAAAATAATTTTTTAATGGGAAAAATGAGCAATAAGTCAAATAGAAAAAGGAAGAAGCAGAAAAATGTCCAATCAACAAATTGCAAAGCTTTCTTTAAAAAATTTAGGTATTCAAACATATCCAAAGCAATTTTTTAATAACGCAGAAATTTTATCCAGTATTGCCAATACAGATGATTGATTAAAGAAGTTATTCTAAATTTTATTAATTAAAAATTTTCGTTCAAACTGATAATTATGGTATCTGAGAATAGTGGCCATTACCATACTATAAGATTTTGGCCAAGCCACCCCCCTCCTTGCCACAACATAGAATCCAACACCTGGTAATAGTATTGAGTTAGGTTATTTTAGTTTCATATTTTCTTATTAAACTTTTTATCAAAAAATTTAGTTTTTATATTTTATTAAATAAATTATTGAGCAAAGTATTATTTTATATTATGTTTTGAAATGGCCCAACAGATAACTCCACTTTGAAGAGGAGACTAAGTTGATGACTCTGTTCTGCTCATCAACTATATTACCTTATACAGTACTAGAAACACCCCACCCTCATCTTTCTTTCACTTCAATGGTTATAATCATAAACAAATTCAGACTTTAATAAAATACAAAACACAGCCACTCAAACTAGTACAAAAATTAAAATGTGATGGTTTTGACGCCCACTGCCCCAGCATAGGGCGGTGGTGGCCGCCTTCTGGTGTGTTTTGACCACCACTGAAGCATGCCCAGGCTGGCTCTGCTAGCCCTTTCAATGCTACCAGGCGTTATGTCCCCCTCAGGACTTGCCCCACCACCTCACAAGCTCCCAGGAGGTGCTCTGAAGCCCTTTGGTGCTCCCATAGGGCAATTTGCGTTTCAGCATCTGGGTCAAATATGGGAATCTCTTCCCATATGCAAGTGCAGCCATCGTTGAGATGGCCACAGCAGTTTATAAACCTGTCAGCTTTATTGACTTCCACCCCTTTAAGGGGTACTTTGATATCAGCTTCCATTTGGAGGCTGATGCAGCAGCAGCCAAGCTGCAAATCATTTTTAAAAGAATCCCAATTCCCACTGTTTGAACCTGGCTCCCAGATGAGTCCACTTTTTTGGTCCAGTTTTCAGGGTTGTCCTCCCATCTATCACAAATGCCTTTACCATGAGCTCACAGTGGGTTTACCCCATTTATGGCGCAGACCCTGTGTTGCAGTTAGTGGTTCCAAATTTGGCAGATCATCTGAATGGGCCTCACGCCTTCATGACAATCTACCCATTTCATAATGATACCCATCTTGCGATTTTTCCCCACACTGTGATCAGATCCGCCCCTAATCACCCATTCTGGGTGCGCATAAAAAATGGCCATGCCATTTGTCACTTGTGCTTTGAGCTTGACCACTCAAAGTGCAAGTGCCCTACAGTTTCTGCTTCCACAACTTCTGCTACTCATTACTCAGGCGTCAGGCCCATGGCTGTTTCACCCCAATTTTTTGAATGGGACTCAATCCTCCTGCACTAACCTCACGGCAATTTGGAGCTGCTCCAAAAGTGGCAGCCATTAAGAACCAAAATTAAAAAAATTGAATTAAAATTTGACTGGATTACATAATCTTGAGTTGATGGCTGAACCAGTTTCAGCTGAGCTGCCATGGTCAACAGCACGTGGACAATCAGCTCCTGACACTTCCCCAATTATAGTGGCTGGCCCAGTGCTTGCCAAATTAAATCCATTCAAGGCTTGTGAATAGATTGATGAGGGGTGAATGCCATACCATGTTGAGCCAGATTTCACTTTGGAGAAAATTTTTGTTGATCCTCCTAAACTGTGGCCTCACCGTTTTTACTCTCAAAAAGGTTTTCCCATTTGTAAGAATAATAATAAAATGGCAGTTGGGTCGCAGCTGCCCCTACCAACACCCTACTTTGCAACAACTTCATGCGGCAATAGGGCCTCTTGTTGAGAGCATACCTATCCAAAATTTACTTCATGATTTTCAAAAAGATGTTAAATATTAAATTGAGGAGTTTGCTTTCAGTGTGAGCTGCGCTTGCATTGACGCAGAAAGAAACTTCTCTTTTTAACCCCGCTTATCCTGAAACCTGACAGCACATCAAATCTTTCACTTGTGTGCCAGCTCTCATCACTTTCTCTGAGCATCAACTTGCTCAATACATTGATGTGATGAACACCGCTGGCCTCATGTTGGTGATTCAACTGCAATGACCAAATTTACTCAAGATTGAGATTTGGTACCTTGGTTTAATGAGATTGTAAAATTCCCATAGGAGATATCCAATTATTGGATAGACTAATGATCATACCTTCAGAGTTATCAGCCTCCTCTGTAAGGTGAGGCTAAGAAATCTGATGGGGCAAAACATCACATAAGAAGGTCAATCTCATCTAATAAGAACCTTATCATATCTGACCATCACAACTATAGAAATAATAATCAGAAATATCGTTCATCTATAGGAAAGATCTTACCTCAGGTGAAGCATGAAAACCCTTTATAAAGAACCGCCAAATCTACCCCTATAAATATACCTCATTTCTAACCAATAAAGTACCTCTTTTTTGATTCATGTAGCTCAATTTAGGTTTATTCATACAGAATTCTGTATTTACAATTGGAATTAATGATAGCAACAGAACTAATAACTTCATTGCACTTTTGCCTGTATCTTCTAGAGCCACGGAACTAATAATTTTGTAGCTTATAGCGCCTGCTTATCATAACTTCTATCAAAATTACAATACCTCATAAACAAAGAAAACCCACAACTATACCTCCTTATGCCCCATGTCGCTGATGCTCCCACCCTGATGCTGTCTGCCATGGTCCACCAGCTAAAGTAGGCACTGGACAAAAGTTTCTTCAAGGCTTCCTCACCTTTTGATATGGCTTCCTAGGCTGATAGCTGAGGTGCCATATTAGGAAAAAATTTATCTCTAATAATCCCTTTGTTTGGCCCATTTGCAAATAAAGATGCATGGTGGCTCCCCCTTTTGGGTTGGGAACCACTAGTGCTAAAAAATAGAAACACCCCACCTTCACTCTCACTCTAACAGAACCCCACACCCTCTCTCTCACTTCTCATGTATTAACCCCAAAAGGTAGGGCATTGCCTTAAAGTCTGTGGCTGCTGTTATGGGTGTTCAGGCACCTGCGCTTACACCTTACTAAATTCTTAGCTTAGATCTTAACTGAATAAACCACCCACCATTAAACTAAAAGTTTGAAGCAGAGTGCAGAATGATGGGGTAAGCTGCCTCAAAAATGAATTTTGTTACCACTTATATGCCTAATATACCCCCTCCCATAGTGAAGAATCCATTTTGGTTCATATGGAACCTTTGCGTTCTAAAAATAAACGCATTACAATGATATTTCAAATGGACATTTAGGAGCGGCCACAATCCTTGTAGACTCCATGTATATATCCTAAAATCTCCCTTATCATATCTCTCTAGTGCAACAAGTTGAATTACAGTGCCTTAAAATCAGTGTGTGATGACCTTTTTAATCATATGTTCCTTGTCAGACTCTTCAGATCCTAATTCTATCTCTCTGTCATATGATTGGAGTCAGCTCGTCAGTCCTTGCTTGGCTAACTTGGTCAGTTGATTTGCTGTATAGGGATTCTGTTCTACAAAGATTAGACACTAGGCGACTTTTCTAAAGGGACATGGCATTCTTCACTATATAAGTCCTATTTCTGATGCTACCTAATGTAGCACCACTTGCTCATTAACCTGTTCAACAACCTGATGGCAGTATTCTGCTTGAAACACTTAAACATAACTTTGATATGCTGGCCTAACACAAAATTTAACAAAAACCTCGACCAACCTCTTCCTTGGCGCTCTCAGGAAATCAAAGTGTTCATAATTAAGTGTTTTTTAGATTAACAATGGTTACTTTTTTTCTTCCTTTACCCAGTTTAATTGAAAAACAAGGATAAACTTAAGATTCTGGTGTATTTTTTATTTTGATATAAGTGAAGTGGATTATATTTATTTTATAAAATTAAGATATAATATGAATGTTAAATAGAAAAAAATTGGGAGTGAGGATTGGCAATATTTAGGGGCTTTAAAAACCCCTAATAATTCTCTTTTTAAATCTTTCCTTGGTGGTAGCATCCATTTTGGTCAATGCTTTAATCTGAAAGCTCTGTCTCACGGTTGAAATCCCTGCATCAGAATGTTTAGTGGTCCTTGATCTATACCTGCTTCTGAGTCTGGGGTGGCAATACCTCTTCTATTGGTCACTTCTTATCTTTATATAAAATTGTGCTGATCATAAATTTAAACTTTTGCGCTTTCTAATGAACCTCACATAAGGGTTTTAATAAGCTCTAAAAATTGGTTGATTGCCTTTTAAGGTAATAAAATGATAAGATTTTCATTGCTACCTCTGGGGTAATTTGGCTCAGTCAAATCTTCATCATTGGTTGCTTGTAAATTATTTTAGGAATTTATAGTATAAAGAGGGTCAACTTTCATAGTTGTTGGCGTTGTCAATGTCATCTTCATAATAAAAATCTCTTTGGTCAGCAGGTATCTTATTATTGTTCATGACGTCATCCTGACCAACTGGTAATTTTCTTGAGGCATCTTCATGTAGTAAACAGGGGGTATTTTCTTTTATCCTCAGATCAATCTTGTATATCTAAAATTTTGAGGTGTTAATGTACTGGCAGGGTTCCTTCCATAGTGTGAGTAATTACTTTTTAGTATACTTGTGGCATCTTACATGATACTTACACTCCCAAGAAGCGACTAGAGGGAAAGACCTAAGGTGCCAGGAATGTACTCTGTTTAAAAAATATTAGTTCCATCATTTCTTATGGAATACTCAGCTCCTCTCTTTACTAGGATAGTTGAAGGGCCAGTCTAGATGGATCGCAACTTCTCAGGTTGGCCTCCCTGTACATGTTAGAGTAGAACTTTTTTCTCCTGAAATGAATCATGGTAACTTAGTCTATCTTTGACTTTATAGATGACTCTTGGGGATAACTGCCTCAATGTTCTTAGATGCTTCCATCTGAATATTATTCAATTCTTTGGCAAACTCTTGCTGGTAATTACAAGGTGGCAGATTCTCTTAATCTGTGGCAATGACTGTACCAACAAGTTAGGTAGCAATGATTATTGGACATTTGCCCACCCAGCTTCAAGATAAGATTATTGTGGGTCAAAATCGGCTGAAAAGGGGAAATGCTGAACATTTATAAGTCCGCAATAATGATAACAATGATTTAAATAATAACAATGATGAAAGTGACCAAAAGACCATGGCTGATTCTTGGTGGAACCCTGCAAATTGGGGTAGCATGATTTCTAATACGTCACAGGCAGATTCTACAAGATTAGGAAGTTAAATTACTCTGGCCACATGCTGGACCATATGGCGGCCATCAGATGGTATTCCTCCATCAACGTCCAGGTCCATCCAAGCACCGACACAGGGGCCGCCCCTTTTTATAGGCTTGGTGGAGGTCCCCCAAGGTGCATATTTTTATCTAATGAGGATTAGCTGAAATTATTAGGTCATTACCCAATGGTTAGGCTTGCCAAATAATAACTCCCCATATGTCATTCAGCCTAAGTGAAGCGAGTTTTCTGAGCTTTGATAGGCTAAATTCTCATATTTCCCAATTCAGACTAGTCTAAGATATTATGAATTTAACATTAAATTTACCTCAACCCTCAATAAAATTAAATACTGAATGATCCAATATCAAGAGATTTTGTTTTTCTTATCCCCAGTGGCACCCAATAAAACTTTAAAAACCAATAACTTTCTAGTTTTTAAAGTTTATCTTTATTATTTTCATTGGTTTCAATCCACACTTGTTAGATTTTAGGTAAATTAGCTTAGCAAGCTTCTCTCACACCGAAAATACAACGCTGCTTCTCTCCCATACAGAGTTATAATGGAGACATGTCAATCACCCAGTGATGGCTAAGTTGGTATGCTAACAAAGCGGATGGCAGCAGTTGGTCTCACTTTTACTTTTAATTCATGGCCATCTTCTTCATTATCCTCCTAATGTTCCATTAACGCGTTCTAAAATTTCATTGGAGACTAGAGTATATAGAGTAGTGAATTACTGTCTCTCTTAAACTAGATCCACAAGCTTCTTTCACATCCAAAATAAAGTTATTCTCATTATCTGTAAGCAGAACCTGAGGGCATCCATGCCTCACTATCACTTGGTTATATAAAGATTTGGAGGATAATCCTTATATATGTATTTGCTGCTGATGCTTCAACCCATTTTCAAAATGGTCAATATCCACAATATTAAATTGTATCCTCTTGAGTAGTAGGCAACGGTCATATCATGTCAATGGATATGTTGTAAAATGGTGCTGTTGATGAATTGACTGATACTCAAAGAGATTCTCTAAGAATCTAAAGCTCACTCTTTTCTCTCTGCTCAGCATAACTTTCCAAGCAAATTAATTTTGGTAAATTTAAAACAAACACTTAATCACACACTGAAGTCTTGCTCCAATGTCATTGGATCCCCTGCCAACTGTCCCAGTGTGGGGCAGTGGCAAAACTCCCCCCTCCATTTTCCATCTGACAGGAAAACGCGCTCAGACTGGCTCACCCAGTCATTCCAAACCCTTGGGACAATTCATTCCTCCCAAGGATCTCGATGCCCATCTCGTCCAAACCCAAGCAGTGCCCCGCTGCCCTCTGGTGCTCCCCTGAAGCAACATGCATTTCAGCCTTAGGGTTAATATGAGAAATTCTTCCCCCACAATGACCAAGCCATTATCAAAATGGCTCAGGCGGTGATGACACCAGCCTGTTTTATAGACTTCCGTCCCTATAAGGGGTACTTTGATCTCAGCTTCCCCTGTGAAGCTGATGCAGCCACTGTGGCAACGGTGCTGTTAATTTTCAATAATATTCTCCTCCCAACAACTCAGACCTGGCTCCCAACAGATACCACCTTGGTGGTACAGTTTTCTGGTTTGCCCTCCCACCTCCCCCCTGAAGTGATCCACCATGAGCTGATGGAAGGATTGGCAGCCTACGGCGCCAACCCCATCTTACAATTTGTGGTCCCAAATGGGGCCACGCGCCTCTCTGGGCCTCGGGCATATGCCACAATCAGCCCTGAATTTACAAAAATTTCTTTAGCAATTCCCCCTCGTGCTACCATCCCATCTGCCCCCAACCATCTGTTCTGGGCCCACGTTGAGGGCGGATGGACGATTTATCCACCCTGTTTTGAGTTAGACCACTCAAAACATAAATGCCCATACTCAGAAACTTTTACTGATGCCAAAAGGTTACCTGACGCCCACCAATCTGCTGCCCACCCCGCGCCAACTCTGACATGGGGTACAATCCTACCTTCAACTCCTCCAATGCCTGATGCTGCAGCTGCACCTACAGACACCAATCAGCATCCAATTTGCCCCAATGCCATAAATAATTCATCCAACCAAACATCAGATTGGATCCCAGTTTGATCCCATGCATCCACAAACAAATCAAACAAACCTCAACCATACGCTGATTTCCCAACTCAATTTAACCAAAATCCATGGGAATTATTGGATGAAATCAACGAATCAGGTAATGTCATTGAAGAACTGATTCTGCAAATTTGAGCGGCTCTGTAATGCAGAATGGGATGCAAAATTCCCACCTCAAAAATATGCCCCACAACCTAACGCCAAACCATTTTACAGCGACCACCAGCTTGCAGTATAAGCAGCCGCCACACCAGATTGCCGTCTGCTTTTCAAAGCAGCCGCCAAATCTGTAGCTGCGCTCACAGGAGGAATTCCACCTCCCGTCATCCCAACAATATTACTCCACAAAGTAAGATCAACATGAAAACCTTGCACAAAAACGTTACTGAAGCCATTCAGAACGTGGTAACAGTAGCACGGAATCCAAAAGCAAAAATAAACTGAACCAACATTGCCACATTTGTTAAATTCCCAGATGCTTGCCTCAAAGCTTAAGACACTTTGGGCAAATACATCATTGATATAATGATGGCTGGCAACTATTTGGAAGTTTCAGTCATCAAGGATATCACACCCCATGCCGCCAATGCCCCATACCCTTACTATCTGCCTTAACATGAACCCTACTCTGGAATGAGATGGATGCGGTCAAAGACAAGCCCCCCAAGCCCCCTCCCCATCCACCATGGAGGGATAGCAGTATTTGCTACCCACCTGGTTGGATATTTTGTTAGGTACAATTCAATAAATATGTCCATTTTGGGCGTTTCATTTGAATCGTTATTTTTATTTTTATTATGATTTTAGTTTTTAATTCAGTAATGTCTGTCCCCTGGTCGGATTACCTCAGTTAAATAAAAGAGTCTGAAGCTTGTGCAGGGTACATAGAGTTCCAGGGCCTCACGCACTTCGTCTGACATGAATTCTCAATTAGAAACAGTCTCTTAGGTATGCCAATGTCTTGTAGAATCGTTCATGTCCAACATAGTTATGTTCTTCCATCACCAGTTCCATTTTATCACTTGGTCAGATGTATGGGTACCATGTTGGAATTAGTTTGACCAACCATCTTATATTAATTTTATTTATTTAATCTTATAGTTACACTATTATGCAGATATAAGAGTTTGATTGATTATTATAGTTTAGTAAGCGTGAGTCCCACAACTTTATATTTAGTTGTTAAGAAAGTCATATGATTTTATTGATTTATATCAACTGGAGCCCTTCATTTCTGATAATCAACATTAAATGATCAAGTCCATAATCCCCATCAGTGCAATCTCTATTTCATATCCATTAATCAATAACGCTGTGGCCTTTGTGTCTCTATCGCCCTTTATATCATTTTGACACTTCTTTGCTCTGAGCTGGCATAAGATAATCAATTATAGGGTCCTATTTTAAGTAAGGCCATCTGCCAGAATTTCATTGGCAATTGGCCTAGTGACTTTATGAAAATAACTAAAGCCCAAGCATTTGCTTTCTTAGTCTAAAATATCTATTATGACTCGAGTTTTCCAGTCCTAAGTGCTGCTTGTAGTTAGAAATTGCACCAATACAACCTTGGTAAATGAAAAACTTATATTAGAAGGATGGTCAAGTGGAATGGGACATTTTTCCATTAGGGAACTACATTCAAATTACCCAAAAGTAGGGTATGAAGAGTGAGCCTGTTAGCCACTGAAATATTAGATACTACAGTGCGCTCATTTGTTTGCTAAAATAACCCTATTATTGATAAAAGATTTATTATCCTTGTATTACCCAGTTACTTTCCTCAAAAATTATTTGTTTATTTTTGTGTGTTAGTACCTGTTCAGTTTTAAAGGGCGCCCTAGCGCCGATTTTAACATATTGTGCTCACTACAGGAGATTACACATTGGTTCTCTGAGCAGAGTTTATTTTATGATATCTGACAATTAAGATGAGGGCTATGCTAGGGGGTGGAAGGCGAGTTGGTAGGGTGTACGGCTACCAACCTGAAGGTTGCAGGTTCGATTCCCGCCCTTTGCACATCAATTGGGGTGCCAACCAAAGGAAGCTACTGGCGGTTAGTAGGTCTAATAACACAAAAACCTTACCCATGATGTAACCAGAAAAATTTGAGTCCCAATTCGGAGATGAAAAAACTTTCTTTGACAGAGTTGACCCTGTTCAGGTTTCATGTCATTTCTTTCTTTCTTTTGTTTTATTTTTGATGATGCCTGTCCCCTGGTCAGCTTGCCTTGGTTAAATAGAAATAAAAGATGAGGGCTATCCTATGGTGAAGCTAGGGCAAACAGCAGATGTTGAAGTGGCCACCCAAGTGGCCCAACAAATTATTCCACTAAATTAGTCAAGTGAACTTGAATGCTCACATAGACAGTTTTCTAGAGTCAAAATTGAACATGATTGCCAAGTAAAAGTGCTAGAGGATATATGCATATTTATCAACCCCTGCTTGACGACTTTGATACTGAGATAATTGGAGTTCTCATTCTAATACTGAAATATCAGGAATTTAATTCCTACATCCAGAGCTGGAAGCTTGGCCCCAAAAAGTAGGGTCTCTGGTGAGCTAAAACCTCACTTTAAAAGCAATTTTCAGGCTGCTAAACAAATAAATGTTGGTATGGATTTTAAGATGCAGGCAGAACGCCGCCATATTTTTGAAATAATAAATCAGATTAAAGTGAAGATGAGCACTAGTTATTGTAAGTGCAGATAAGGTCATATTGCTTTATAAACCCTTAAGTAGGAACTCAATTGTGTAGGCAATGAGGTTCTGGTTGTGGGTAGTATGCCTTCTGTGTTTACATCCATTTTGGTTGGGGAAGCATCCAATCCTTCCAACAATATGGCGGCTTCAGACTTGCTAATCCCATTCCTTATTTATTTACTTGGGGAAGGTCGACCAGGGAACGTACACTTC
>JAKSZP010007098.1:0-63070 GCA_022478985.1 Massospora cicadina | reverse complement strand
GCCAACGCCTGGTGCTGTCTGAGAAGGACCTATAGGTTGGCGGACCACTCCAATTCCCTCCATGCAACCTGCGCAGTATGTGGAGGGGAGGGCTCCCTACACACCGCCTAGAAACATGCCCCCAACCAAAGCCATATGTCAGGAAGTCGCGCGCCTGCTTAAGCATCAAAACGAACAGGAATTTTCTATATCAAAGAGCCTCCTCGCGCTCCAGATTGAGTAACCAATCCTATCTACCATCCACTCCCTAATGAAACCCATTGCAATGTGGACAATCCACACCATTGTCTTAGATGCATTCAGGGGCACAGTCCCAACCATTCATGGGATTATCAACAGATTCCATGTCCACTTACTAGAGCACTTCAAATCCTGGCTCTATGGATATATGAGGCCAAGGCAACAGGCGCTCATAGAATTGTGGTTCCCACTTTGGTTCCTCCGCACAGACCCCTTCCTTCACACCTGCTCCATAGTGGGGGAAACCCCTTAGAGTAGCGCACCAACCCCCCCATACCTGGCAGTCCCGCTGGCAAAAGGGGTAACCTGAGTACCCTGGGGTGCCCAATTTTATCTATCTTCGTTTTCCACACATACTTGGTAATGCCCATCCCCTGATCAGCTTGCCTCGGTTAAATAAAAATGAAGATTAGTCAATTCAAAAAAAATTCTTTCATTAGCTGGTTTTTGTTAAATAGATAAAAATGGAGTTGCATCTTTCTAGTATATTTAAAAATAAACTAACAGATGGTGCTTTTTAATACAACTCAGAAAATAATACCAAAGATTGTACTATTATGTCATTGCTTATACTGTAGCTAACTGTTCTATGATCTCACTGATAAATATAGTAAAGTTTTTAGACATAATACAACAAGAACTAATAAGTTTAATATAGTTTCTAATTATAAACCTGTGCTTAAATTACATATTGTTAAGTAAAAATGTCTTTTTTCTGATGAATTATTGCATAAATATGGCTACTTTTAATGCAAACTGCATTTTTGCTTTAGCTCCTCAATTTTCTCCACACCTAACCAAAGGCTCGTGGACAAAGGTTTCTTTGGCTCTTCTTCATTAAGGAAGCTTCATGCTGTAAATCCAACTCCACCTCTGAAGTATAATCCTTTATAGAGCAACGAAATATATCTAATAACTGCACCTCTTCTGATGCATCTCAGAAAGAATATCTGCTTATATTTTAAATTAAGGAAGCGTGGCACCCAAGAAGTCCAAACCACTAATTAGAAGTTAGCACAATTACAACCTGGTTGACAATAAAATATAACTGTAATTTAATCTGAAGTCATTTAATGATAGATCAATGATTTACATATTATTAAATAATTTAAGTGGCCGAAGCTCCCATGATCTTAATAATTTTTAATTAAATTTGTACCATAATTAAGTTAGTATTTTATATTAAAAACTTAGTTACATAGACGACCTTTCTTGGGCTTCAGTCTATTTTAATTAATCTTAGTATTAATTATTCCTTTAATTATTCAACAATTCCATTATCTTAACTGGACTATAAGTGGAGGTATAATTCTTTTACTTCATAAATAAAATGATAGAACATGTTAATTATAACCATTGTTCCTTTGATAAGCTTGGTAGGTATGTTCAGCAAGCAGTGATAAATCTGGCCTCCAGCCCTTTATTGTTAATGATACACTGTTTATGTATGCTCTCATTGTCACAGAAAACATAACCTTATCTCATTTGGTATCAGGAGCTGAGTCTGGAAAGTTGCATCAACTGCATTGATTTTAAACAATCCTCAGCAGCTAACTTTCTAGTAGATTTGACCAAAATAATTGTTTCAACTACTCAACATAAAAATAAATTTCTTTTCCTCTGATGAGGAGCTATCAAGATTGAACAAAGAAGACTTTACAGCCTCAGACAATATATTGAAAAAATACTTAAACCTCATCTTTAATTATTGTCTGCTATCTAGTTTTTTATTTGCTTAGTAACTTTATTTTAGTTTATTTTTAACTATCTTATTCTTTATGCTTTTTTCTTTTTTATTTTAAATTTAGCCTGTGTAGGGTTACAAAAGATAGGACACTACTGAAGCTCAAAAGAACTAAAAAAAGAAAAAAATAATATAGATGAATAGAACCACTTAAACTTATGTTAGAGCAAACATTTTAATATACAAAGTCAGGAGTGGAAACTGCTATATGACCATGATGGAGAGTTGAGGGAATGAGAAGCTTTTCAGTATCATCTGGGGTGGACAAGTATTAACATAAAAGTCAAAGTATTGGTGTGGGTGCGTCATGGAATTGGTGGTCTTGATAGCAGAATGGCGCTAGCAACTGTAGTTTTGATATAAGGAGGAGGACATGAAGTCATTAAGGGGTTTTTTTTTTCCTCAAAGCAGTCTTTGAAGAGTGTGGCAAAAATGGCGATATTTTTGATAATGAATTAAATTTTTTAGTCTAAACTTTGTAATCAACTCTATTTTTACTGCTCTACTGGAAACCTTTTTGAAGCGGAGGTGTTCATTTTATGAACTGAGTGCATTGCAGGGAGAAGGCTAGGAGGGGACAGGCCCTTAGACAATAATATAACTGAGTTTGCAATGGTTTTGGAGAGGGCAACATTCTGGAAAGGCATCTGCCTCTTCTTCTAGTTGATGGTAAATTTGGAATTGGTCATCATTGGGGTGAGGCATATAATAGCATGTTAGAAACTTGGCCAATAATCAGTATTTAGTACTTTACAAAGCTCAGGGCCTTGACCAATTTGAGGACATGATTAGTAATTCACCAACTCTCCAAATAATCCCATTAATTTTGTTGAAGATATTTCAGTTGTCAGCATATGGTTGGACTGGGATGGGTGGCTGAGTAGAGTTTTATAACTACCAGGGTTACAGTCTTACCCCTGATTTACTGGTATAGGAGAAGAGGCTTTTTAGAGGGCTCTAATTAGATGTAGCAGGGGCCGCTGAAGATACCGCATTGAAGGGATGAGGGGGAAAATGTGCCCATGTTAAAGATAGTAATTGAGTCAGCAATGAGGGTTATCTGGAGAGAGTAGGTTGTGGATGCCACAGCTTGGGTGATGGCTGGGCAGCATCAATCAAGTGTCCTAATTCAAAACAGGTGGGGCTGATGGTGTGCCCTCCAACCACCCAGGTTCATTATGTATGGTCAAGGACAGAAGAGATAACTGTGAGGAAAACTGAGGGGGCAATTAATTTTGAAATTGGGTGTATGGTCATGAAGGCATGAAGGTCCACGAGTTGAGTGGCTCCATTGGGAACCACAAATTGTAGTATGGGGTCAGAAATATATACTGACAATCTTTATGTTGTGTAATATTTTTGAATGGTAGGAGGGTAGGGAGGCCCATAAATTGAATCACAAGAGGGTTACCATTGGCACCAAGTACAAGTGGCTGGGAGAGGGGTACCCTGGCTACCAGGAGGATGTTAGCTAACACTGCATCTTTAGATTTTCTTGAGAAGCCAATACTAGAGTACTTTTGTAAAGGGGTGGAAGAATGTGAAGATGACAGGCGTCATGACAGCCTGAAATAATTTTGTAATTAGCTTAGAGTTAAACTACGACAGCTTGCTATATTCACTCAAAGGCCTAATTTCATATTTCTCTGGGGAGCACATGGAGCAACTAGGCACCGCCTGAGTTTGGGCGGTTGTAAAGCTAAGTCCTTAGGTGCAAAAAAGTGGTCCATAATGTTGAGGGGTGAGCTAGTAAAATCATCCTGGAAACATCCTGGTAACAACCAAAAAACAATAGAAGGTTTGTGCAACTGCCTCGTAAAGCACTTTAGGAGTTGAGCCTATCAACTTAGGTGAAATGGAGAGGGACAATAAAAAATGAAGTTTTTTACTAAATTAAAACTAAAGTAAAACCAAAAATGGGCAAATTGGGAGAGAGTTTATTTTGTCTTTTTTAATTTTTTTAAAAGAGAATTGAGTTTTAATTACTAATGAATATGGTCAAGTCTAAATAATTAGGAATATTTTTCTTATTTCCCAATGTCAAACAATTATTAATGAATGTACTAATGGTCATTGCTATGTTAAACCCTAAACTTGAAGTACCACTATTTTAAACTTTCTTCTCAGCTGGTGTACTTTCAACTTTATGATATATATTTGGTTTAACAATTATCTTGTTCCCTCCAGGATCATGTGTCTTCCTTTTAGAGTGAGTCAGCACATGCGAATCATTCAAATCTTTATGATAAACATGATTAATCAATTTTGGTAGTCTTTAAATTTTATAATCAGGCCACGTTGCCTTCTATTCACCTTTTTTCTTCTGGTATTACTACTTTCAACACAATAAAACATCCCACTTCTATTGTTCATACTCTTTTCCCTCCTTATATGAATTAATTAAAAGGACCATTAACATTCCATTAAAGACCAGGTCTAACAATATGAAAAGCTTACCCATGATATAACCAGAAAAAAATTAGTTCTGATCTGGAGGCAGAAAAGCTTTATCTAACAGAGTTGACCCTGCTCAGAATTCCTATTTTTTATATTTTATCTTTTTGTAATTCAATCCCCCTAGTTGGCTTTAATCAAATAAATATATAACATTCCATTGATGAAGCTTTTCTTTCTAATTACTATCACCAGTATTAATATGATTTGATTCAAACAGTACCATTTGATATACAATACCAGGTGAGATGAGCATGAGAAATAAAGTTGAGGATTGGGAGAATGTGGTAAAGGGAAGCGGACCTGGATCTGCACTTCCCAAAGGTACTAAGCGCACAGGAACAAACGATAATATAAGTAAAAACAAAAAGCCCAAGGTGGCACACCCTGCAGGTTCTGTGAACTTTTAGTGAAATATTATAGTACATGGAAGTAACCCTAAAACAACCACTGTAATAGCTGGAACATAGGATATGAGTATTCCTGGGCATAGAAACACCAACTATGTGGAAAAAATTTGGCGAAGTCCAACTTAAATTTTTCCTGCATGTGGTGTACTTAACAACCCATACTATTGCAAAGGATGGTTAGATCTTGGGTTTGAAACAGCGGAAGAAGCAAATGAAGCAGTGAAGGTCAGAGTGGTACTTGACCTTCCAAACAGTCAGCATTTGGTATCAATTAAATGCACACGTTGGACATAATCCAAAAATATTTTTATAATTTTTGACTACCTTCTGACTACACTGGCGTGCACAGTAGTTGAACAACATCTCCAGGAAGGCTTGGAAGCCTGTGGAGAAATTAAACAATTTATAAATGCAGAGATTCCAGCTGATGCTGACCCTTAGCACTGGGAAGGCAATCACAATTATTTCTCTGAACCAGGAGATAGAGGAGAATATTACAAAAATTACCACATCACATCCTTTACTATTGGTGGGAAAAAATCCCAACTATTCCACGCAACAGTAGAGAGCGCGCCCCCCATATGCAACCACTGCCAGGCCTTTGGGCACAAAATTTACGCTTGTCCCATAAAAGAAGGCCTAAGAGAAATGAAATTATGTGAGGAAGAAATAGGCGAAGACGACTCAGAGTATGCAAAATCACAGACACCACACAAGCATTCAAGTGGGGAGAATACAGGCAATATAAAATAATTGACCCAATTTCACCAAAAAACTAAAAAATGGCCAAACAAGCTCATAAGCTGGCTGTGCCAAGGCAAAGGCATTGGCATATTCATCCACCTCATCATAACAGTTTCAGGAAGACA
Source organism: Massospora cicadina (assembly GCA_022478985.1). Classification (NCBI taxonomy): domain Eukaryota; kingdom Fungi; phylum Entomophthoromycota; class Entomophthoromycetes; order Entomophthorales; family Entomophthoraceae; genus Massospora; species Massospora cicadina. The sequence goes on along the minus strand of JAKSZP010007098.1, from coordinate 57,353 downwards.
TGGATGAACTTGAAACAATGATCTAATCACATACCGCAGAAAACCAAACAACTAATCCAAACAGAATGGTTTTGGAGAAGCCTGATATGGAATAAATGCGGCAATACAGGGGTTCAACACCCCCCTGAAATTATGGAGTATAACCCAATTAGGAATGAAATCAACAATGGAACGCATAAGAGGAAAATGTGGCCAATAAGAGCAAACAAGTGCACTATAATGATAAATTGAAAACCAACAAAGTCAAGAGAGGAGCAAAAACAGCAGTAACTAAAGGTACAGAAACACTTAACTCCTTCTCACAGTTATGCTCACCACAGAAGTGGTGCAATGGAGAGCAATGAGAGCGTAGGAGTAGAGCTGAGGGCACTGCTAACTGCTCCTGAAGCGCATCAGGCATCTAAGTAGAGATAGGGATGCTGAACATAGCAGGACTCAAGGCCTTAACGTCATGGGCCAATAAGTTTAGTCTCCTGAGAAACCCACCTGTGGATATCCTGGAAGTGCAGGAAACCCACTGTCCACAGGGAAAGGAGAAGACATGGGAAAACATGCTACTCCTAACAATATCGTTTAGGTCACAGCACTGTGGGGTAATAATACATGAAAACCAAAAATTTAAATTCATTAATAGAAATTTGTTCCTGGATGCCGCGTACTAGTCATTACCTTCTCATGGCACAAAGAAATGCCCACAATAGCTAGTGTGTATGCACGAAACTGTGCACTGGACCAATGAGAGTTTTTAACAGCTTTAACAAAACTCCATCTTCCAGTAAACACTTTTGTCATGGGAGACATGAACTGCTGGATTAACACAGATACTGACTGATGGCCACACACATAACGGAGACACCACAAGGGCAAGTGGAACCTCGCATAATAAAAGCCACCCTGGGACTATATGATCTGCTACCTAAAAGGTCACCTCTACTACAGAACATGACACGCCCACATATACACAATGGTGCACTTATCTCTATGTCACGGATAGACCTATTACTTGCACCATTAACTTTCTGAGACCAAATTCATAAATTCAAAACTACAAAAATTTAATTCTCTGACCATCATATAGTTTTGGTGTCATACACGCCAGTGGAAACAACTAAACAAGCACCCAGGTGGTGCAGAATACGCCCAAAAAGTTTAGCTGACTCAGAATTTCAATCCTGGATGGAGAAAATATTTTCAGCAAGGGATTTTCTACTACCTTTCTGTTCTGATCCATTAACCACTTGGGAAAATTTCAGAAAATCAACAACCTAACAGATTAAACACACAACGTCTAGAAGATACAGGGCAGTTTCAGCCATTATCAAGCACACCTTGACATATATTAACCACCTGGAAAACAATGTTCTACGCACAGGATATAGCCATGGATGGGGTCACAAATGGGCAGAGGTTTCTAGTTGGCTAAACACCCAGATATGCAAACACCAACACCAAGTTAGGGTTCAATATAGAGCGAAAGACATAAAAGATGGAGAAGCTTGCTTGAGCTATCTTTTCCATTAGTTTCACGCTCAGAGCTATATGATAGCCTGCACACATGTCCAATAACAGAAAAATCCAAGCGGAAACACCCAAAGAAGTCGTGACCAAAGTACACAGGCTTTATACAAAATTTATATAAATCTGAACCAGTCTAACCAGAAAAATCAAAAAAATCTCACAAGTGCACATAAGAAACTGCGGCTCAATATAACAATTTATTTAGCCTAATATCGCATGAGGATCTATGTGAAGTACTATGCAGTGCACCAAGAATGAAATGCCCTGGACCTATGGATTCCCTATGACCTTTATTTAAAAATACTTTACTAACATATCTATTATTCTTTTAGCTCCATGAACAAGTGCATAATGGAAACATGTCTCCTACCTGGAGGCAAAGAAGCTTAAACTGACACTTTATTCAAAAAAGGAGAAAGATAAACCTATCTAATTGGCGCCAATCTCCCTACCCAACATTGATACTAAAATATTCACAAAAATTATGGTCAAATGACTAGGATAAATTGCAACTGATGCGATATCCCCATCATAATATGGATTTGTTCCAAGAAGATCCATATGGGACAATATCCACATAGTTGCAAAAGTCTGCCAGTACAAAACCTCTGGAGCGCTTGTCTTTTTAGATCAACAGAAGGCATATGACAGGGTGAACTGAACTATCTCAGGGCCTGCCTTCAAAAATTCAAACTCCCAAATAGATTCATAAACTGGGTGATGTTATTCATGATTCAGCTAACATGGATGTGTGTGGAGCAGGTTTCTTAACTAACCTAGTTTTTCCACAGAGAGGACTAAAAAAGGGGACCCTCTAAGCCCCTATTTTATACAAGTTTAGTCTGGATCCCCTAATCCGGAATAAAAACACACTTCTCAATGGAATAAATGTCAAGGGCCAGCCACCAGTCAAAATGATGGCCTTTGCTGATGACTGCGCGGTGGGTTATCCAATAACCAGGATGCTTGCAGAAATAAGAAGATAATACAAGAATATTCAGCCATAAGCAACGCATCACTTAACACTGAGAAAACGGAAATCATACTCCTAGGGAAATATCAAACCCATTGGACACCATCTACCCTGGGTAAACAAACCACTACAACATTAAAACTCCTCACCAGACATAGGAGGTGAAGATCAGCAATTGCCCCACTGAACCTCTCTTCACTACCAAGCCGGCAGCTGGACCTGTCCGTCACTTGGGGGTATGGTTGGAAGCAGGAGGCTACGCCAGCTCCATGATGGAAAATCAAATTCTAGATTAAATAACAAAACGCATTGCATCCCTATATGGACATCAAACAGGTCTAAAAGGAAGGGTCACAGTAGCCAATTCCATGATACTATTAATCCTATGGTTTATGGCCCATTCAATTGCTTTCTCGCCAGCATTTTTTAACACAATCCACGCCTTACTACAGGGTTGGCTTTGGTCTAACCACAACCCCCCTGTACGCCTTGAAACCCTATTCGGTTCTAGGAGGAATGGAGGTATTGAGCTAACTAATTATGTAGAGAATTAGACCCTTATACTAGGATCCTGGATAGCTCAGGTGACTAGCCCAATTTCTAGATATACATTGGGCCTGAACAGCAATATATAATTCCACAAGAGCACTTTGATTAAGAAGACCAGATCACCCAAACACATTAATCAAGTTTTTGGCATCTCATCCTACAGCTGCAGGACCACATAACACTCCTGCACATTTAAACGAATACTTCCAGCCATGAGAAGAGCAGATTGGATGATCTACATATTTGGTCAGAACAGCCACAGAGGACGCCCAAGGATAACACACAGACAGGAACTTAATGGCCAAATAGTCACGGACAACATAATATGCAGTTTACCAAAGTACTATAGCCAGGATTGATTACCTGTATCATATGGATATACCATACAACCTGGAGACCCAAAGAAGAGTCTCGAGATACACACATCACTCACTATTTCAACCCAGGATAAGAGCACATGTGTAGTGATGCATGAAGAGAGTTTACTGCACATTAGAACGGTCAAATGCAGCCAATTCCTCATGTACAATATGTGGTCAATATGGAAGCCTAGTACACTGTTTAGAACAATGTCCAACATCAGTGGCTATATGGAAAGAGTTCATGCGCCTATTCCGCCAAGATAGTGGACAATCATTCAGACTAGCTAAGAACATGTTTGCTCTAAACATGGAGTCACCTATCCACCCATCCCTCCTGGCGTTAATAATAGCAAAAGCACTATGGATGATCCATACGCTAGTATTGGAATCGTTTACAGGAGCAACGCTTATAATCTAAGAAGCAATCAATCGATTTCACTACCAAAATTAGAACATTCCTTAGAATGGTTGTTTGGAAATATGACCCCACATAACATAAGGACAATCAATACATGTTTCCTACAGATTGATTCTTTCCTTCACTAACGCTGCATCAAAGGATAAGCCAGAATAAACCCCCCTACCGTCCTAAACTTAGTGGCCCTGGAGACAACAAGAGGGGCTTAAAACCCTCTGGGATGTCTTTAATTTTCACAGTTAATTGTTTTTGTCCCCACTATATCAGAAGTGATCATCCCCTGGTGACCTTCTCAAAATAAATAAACATTCCATTGATGACATTTTTAAACATAAATTCTTTTCTAAATTACAATTGTAGCAAGTACTTTTGACCTTTGAACACTTGCCTTTGCACTTTCAATATTCGATTAATCCTATTTGTATGATTATTACTAAAATTTTGGTTGTTGCCATTTAATTTCCCAAAAGCCTATACCTCCAGGCTTTAAACATGTTAGGTGGCCCAAAATTTTAATAATTTTTGTGTAAATAATTGACCAAGACAGATGTTTCTTAATTGTGCAAATATACTGGAAAAGAGTATTCGTCAAGCTTATATGTGGTTGTACTGCATATTTCCCTCAAACTTTAGCATCCCAATAAACCATTGCCTTGGCACCTAGAAGCACCTGAGCTTCTCAAAAATAAATCATAAAAATTAGCACTTGTCTCATTAATCTTAGATTAGATGTTTGTGAAACCGGATTTAATAGTTACCATACATTCAATGCCTCCAAACTCACAAAGAATGTCCTCTTTAGCCTAGAAAAAGTAGTTTATTGTATAAATATGACATTTCTCAAATATATTCTTTACTTATCTAAACAGTTGATGATGGTAGCCGCCTTATACCAGTTGCAAGCCCCAAACATGCCATCTCAGATCTCTTTATAAAAGTGGCCTCTTTCTCTTTTTGTCAAGCATAGGCAGAATTAAAGGGATTATAGTCACCATTTTATCTTTCAGGTTGGTTATGACTGTTAAAATTCTTTCTGGGTTAGGTGAAAGCCTTGTCTAGGGGAATGGTCGATGTCTACATTTGAGGGACACAAATCATAAATTGCCCAATAGGTTTGAGAATATAGTTCAAATCTATATTATCAGCTGGTATATTAAATTGGGGTTTTACTTGAATTACCACGAATTCAGGAAATATTTACATACCCATTTCCTAAGTCATGTGGAGTGGAGTTTCCACTGATCCCAGTATCAAGACTTTCCTACAGGTCCCATGATTCTAATCTGAAAATCTCTTTTTATTTCCTTTCATTTTCAAGCATTATAAATAGTGCTGAATTACTATAAATAAAATATTTTTTTACGTCAATTACTAATAAAATTCTTATTTGTGTAATTTTTATTTAGGAGTAGAAAAAGTCATAAGGTTACGGTTACCCATGAAAGTGAACTTTGAAGCACCCCCTCTTACATCGATGAATCCCCCTTGGGTTGGTACCATCTAGTACTAAAAAAAGAAGCACCCCCTTCAGACTAATGTGCCATCAGTGCTTCTCCCCGGGTGGCCCAACAAAATGATGATACTGCCAGAGAGCTTCTGAGTCACCTCAAGAACATATATGCTCAGAAAAAGGGTAATAATTTATAAGCAGCATGTCGCTTTCAAAGCTCTCAAATCTAAGGTCTGATGAGATGGAAGAAATTTTCATTCTCAAGTTTGACTGTGTCAATGGCTATCAGGGCTTACTCAACACACTTCATTACTTTCTTACTGAGCTAACCTATAACCTAAAAAGAAACCCAAGGGAAAGAGGATCTTGATCTCCTTCATGGGCTTTAACTGAAATCAACTTAATTTGATTGAGGACCATGCCAAGCGAGCGGCTACTCAAATGTTGAACAGAGCTTTCTCTAAATCTCTCAAGTTCCATAAAGTTAATCCTTATTATGAGTTAGCTATAGATGTAGCTATAGAAACGATCCAAAACTACTATATCAATTTGGACCAATACCAGGTCAAAGAACCAAAAAGGTCCCCCTCAAATAATTCTAAAGAAATTCAAAACATTAAATTCAAAAGAGGAACGACTCAGAAAACTAGAACAGTCTAGTCAAAAAGAAGTTTAAAGCTTTTTAAACCCCAAACCAGAATCTAATGGAGAAAAAAGGGGTTGACTAAAGAAGTAAATAAATCTATACTCTATTCTGAGAATCCAGATTTAGGCTATCGAGATTGCATTAAACTTTTTAAAATTTTTACCCTATATTGTGAGGATTTCGATGATGATGATGATGATGATCTATGCTATGAGAAGATCCTCCTTACTGTCTTCAGCAATTAAATATTATATATCTATAATTCATTATGGAGAAGTTTTAAATCCATTAAACTCTGTTTTCAATCAAAAATCCCAATTCACTGCTTTTATCCCCAAGATTCTTTTTATAGGTGCCCCACAAAATTGTCCACCGATGAGGCTAATTAAAAACTAATTCTACTAGTCCAAATGAACCATTTTAATCAGGAATGAGTTTAGGTTCCTAAAGACCAAAATAAGGTTTTGCAAGTGTATGTCAAAAAAATTTACCCACCTGATTAAAAAATAGAGATTAAATTGTGTACTCAGATGATAACATTTATTTAGGGGATCAGTACCCAAATTCTCCGCAATGATGTCATTTCCACTCTGATTTAGCAAAAGAAATAAGAACAGATTTATTGACTGTTTGGAGTCAAAAGTGCTGACCATAAATTGGATGAGCATCATCTAAGCAATAGGACCAATCAAGTTTGGCCAACAAGTTGAGAACTAGCTTCTGAATCTAATGAAGGCAACAAACCTCAAGAAGTTTTATGAAAGCCATAAGAACAATTGGTGAAAAAATGTGCCAAAAGCAATGAACAACATACCTGGGACTTAACTTCGCGCAATTAGTGACAAGCTCAATGATTCCTTTTAAACAAATCTAATGCTTGTAGACTTTAACGGCTCCCCTCCAAAAATTGGGCCAGTTATTACTTAAATAAATTATCAAGATTACCTGGTTCAGAACTCAGATTGGGATAGCACTGATCCTGACAAAAATGAGGGCCCTGAAAAATTGAAGCCCAAGGAGACAGCTGAAGTTACCTCCAGTACTAATGCCAACCATGTCAAGGAAGAGTCAACGCGTTCCAGTACTGAAAGTGTTACACCCAAGAATGTCTTCAAGAACAAAAATTTCACTTTTAGAACAAGCAGCCATCCCAGGCAAGTCTGCACAATGGTCAATAGTGATGGCATATTAAGAGGCAGCTACAGTTGGGTCATAGAAGTCATCAAGTATATCAAGAACACCAGAGTGCCCTTATCTGCATTTTTAACAGCTGCATGTTCCCCAAAGTCCTATTGCTAGCCGCCCACTATATTGATCTAAATTTTCAAAGGCCAACGATAGCCTAATCGAGGCCTAAGGTTGAGATGGTTGCTAAAAAGGGAGGGCCTCTCGCTCTCAAACAACGTCATTGAAAAGCTCTTCAAGATGTCACACAGCAATATTCGCCAGGTCATCAACCTGTTCTCCATATGGCTCCTGTCCAAGGCAAACAAGAGCTACAATGAGGGGAACATATATGAGACTCAGCTCCAAAAGAACATCATCTTGGATCCCTTCAAGATTGTTGACAAATACTAGAATGCCGCAGCTCATGGGAACCACACCCTGGCTGACCATATTAAGTTCTATTTCCATGGCTTTCAAATTGCGCTGCTTATGGTTCATGAGAACTACTTGCAGTGCCACCCCTGCAATCTTGGTGGCCTCGTGGACCCCACTCAGGTTGTACCCCACCACCTGGAGCTGCTCAGTGAAGCTGCTGTTTGCATCCTGCAGGCTGAAATTGACATCGTCATAAAGGAGTTTGATTCTATATCTACCTGAGACGCTCCAAGTATGAGTCCTACCCCTCCAAGGTCATTGAGCGCTAAGCCAAGGCTTACCACTACTTCAATAACTCCCACACTGGCATCACTGACCTGGTCTGCATCAGGCACAAGGATCCGTACACCCCCAATTTGAGCCCTCCAGCTACCTTAACCCTTGGGCCATAACTTACTTCCCTAGGACAAGGCTTGGGGGGCTCTGTCAGGATTCTCCCTGGGTTAGGTGAAAGCCTTGTCTAGGGGAATGGTCAATACATTCATTCAAGGGCTCAAATAATAAATTGCCCAATAAGTTTGAGAATGTAGTTCAAATCTATATTATCAGCTGGTATATTGAATTTGGGGGTTTACTTGAATTACTTCAAGTTCAGAAGATATTTACATCCCCATATCCTAAGTCATGTGATGTGGGGTTTCCACTGATCCTAGTTTCAAGACTTTCCAATAGGTCCCATGATTCTACCCTTAAAATCTCTCTTTTTTACCTTACATTTTCAAGCATTACAAATAGTGATTGTTTACTATTATTAAAATAAATCCTTTATACCTATTAAATATAAATTTCTTGATTGTAGAATTTGTTTAGGAGTAAAATAAGCCATAATGTTACTCATGGAAGTGAACTTTGAAACACCCCCTTCAGATGGATATGACACCAGTGCTTCTCCCCTGGTGGCCCAACAATGTCTTAGTCATATCTGACACATCACAGGTGTTTTAGAACTCTGAGTTGCGGAGCCTAAGGTAGAAGTATCCTAACGGACAAGGCAATTATAATAAAAGCATTTAACACAGCCCTAAATTGGCTTAGCATAGATATAGAAAATTAATCATTGTAATATACTGCGACTTTGTACCTCTTTTTTTCTGGTCACATTATCATTGACCATAATTTGTTTCTTAAGTACTAGATGGTCCCAACCCGAGGGGGGATTCATCAATATTTATTAAGTTACGCCTGGGCTCCTAAGAGCCTGAGGCGAGGGAAGGGGAGGGAGGAGGCATCAAGAAAGGGAGGGGGTTTACGCGTCAGAGTTGTGCTGCATTGAAAACTGAGCGGGGGAGGGTTGGCGACATAGTGCAGACCTTCAGGGCCATCTCAAAGTGTACCTGAAAGTGGGTGACCATGTGTGGAAGGGTCCACACTGCTGGTCAAAGGCAGCACGAAGGAAGGAGTTATGGATGGTCCAGATGGCTGTGGCATAGGCAAGGACACGGAGGGGTTGGTGGCAACTAGGCAATGTCTGCTCGAACATGAGGTCTTGTAAAGGGTGTCCAGACCAGGGCTGAGCATGGAGGAGCGCGCGAGCCTTTGGCCAAAATGCGGCGACACCTGGAAAGGTGAAAAAATGATGGAGGTGGGAGTCAATAGGCTCCACACAGCAGGGGCAGCTTCGGTGCTGGAAGGTGGGGCCAGTCCAGTCCCCTGTCCTGTATGAACAGTGGAGCACCCTCCATAAGGTATTGGACACCTTTGCTGACAGGATGGGGTGATAGACTTCCTTCCACAATTCCTTAAGGTTGAATTTCATGGAGGGAGGGAGGAGCTCAAGGAGTCTTGGGCGGAGGGAGGACGATCTTGGGGGTTGAGGCGAGCTGTGACAACTTGTCCATTGTGCACAATTGCATGGCGATGGGGGCTGAGGCCAGGGCCGTCCCTTCTGTATGGGAAGGCATGGTGGATCTGCGCTCCTACTCGTTTCAGGGCAAGGAGAGCCTGGTTCCAGTAGGGGGATGAGGATGGTTTCAGGTGATGGCCTGGGTGGTTTGTGAGCCACTCCCCTAATGAGGTCAGAGATGCTCTAGGAAGACCCAGAGCTGCTGACACTGACTGGCGGAGGGCGGGCGCCCATTGGGGCATGGGGGTCGCGTCCCAGCAGACAATCGGCCATAGGAACTTCAGGAAGATTATGGTGGCGTGGGATCGCGTGTCCAGAAGCCCTAGGCCCCCTTCATTGCAGGGTCAGGAAATGGTTGAGAGGGTCATTGGTGGATGGTTTGAGCCCCAGATCCAACAGCGGAGGAGTACATTGAGCCGCATATAAAAGGCATCTGTGAATGGCAGACGTGCGCTAGGAACCAGACTTTGGAGAGGAGGAACGCATTGGCCATCAGAGCTTGACCCTGGGGGGTGATGTGCCGCTGGTTCCAGCTGGCAATCCTGGAGTTAACTGCTGCGAGGAGCAAGTCCTCATTGTCTTTTAGCGCAACTCCTTGTTGGTTGGTGAGAACGCCCAGGTGACGGAAGGTACTGCGCACAGGTTCAATACCAAATGGTGGGGGGAAGGTGGGGGAGCCAACCTATACAACTGTTGTCTTGGAGGTGTTGACCATGGCGTTGGACGCCTTGGTGTACCTCTCAATGGTCGCAGCAGCGAGGGCAACATCCCCAGGGAAACCAAATGCAATGGCAATGTCATCTGCAAATGCCATGGTGCGTGTGGGGGCTTTACCTGGGACCAGAATCCCTGTTAGCTTGTCCTGTAAGGAGGCCAAGAGGGGGTCAAGGGTGATGTTAAAAAGGATAGGGCTCAGGGGGTCCCCTTGCCAGAGACCTTGACCAACTGGTACTGCCATTGTAAAACCCATTGGCGCCAGGACTCTAGTGTGGAGCTGGTCATAGAGCGCTGATAACCAGCGCCTAGCTGCGGGTGGAGATGGAAGCGGGCCAGGAAAGCATCAATATACTTCCAGGCCACCCGATCATATGCTTTCTCCATATCCAGGAGAGCCACAAAGCCATTCACCTTATGAGAGTTAGCAGTCAAAGTCATGTGAAGGTCATTATAGTTGTCCCATAACGATCCCCCCGGAATAAAACCGTGCTGGGATGAAGAGAGGCGAGGTGACACTCATATGGTGATGCAGTTGGCCAGAAGCTTCATGAAGAGCTTGTGGTCTGTGTTGATCAACGCTATGGGGCGCCAGTTCGCCAGGTTCTCACGGTCTGACTTCTTGTGAATGAGGGTCGTGATTGAGCCTCTGGAGTCGGGGAGGACTTCGCCATTCACCAAGAGTGCAGCGAAGAGGTCGCGGAGGGTTCTGGCTATCACCGCAGGTTCCAGAAGGTACACCTCAAAGGGTATTCCGTTTGGGCCTGGGGCTTTAAGCCTTGGGATTTCAGAAGGGTTTCCATCACCTCCTGGATGGAAATAGGCGCCATTAGAGCCTCATCAGCCCGTGGGTCAATGGGCGGCTCTGGAGCCCGCCACAGGAAGTCTTAGATGTCCGACGGGTCCACCTGGGTGGCATGGAAGAGGCTGGAGTAGAAGCGGTGTAGTTACTGCGTGATTTCCTCCTTTTCCAAAGTGGTTGTAGTGCCAATTTTCAGTGCAGTAATATCCTGCGCTGTTGACCGGGATTTCTGTTTCTGAAAGAAGAAGCGGGTGGGGCGTTCCCATTAGCATAGTAATGAGATGTTTTAAAGTTTGCTGCCCGTTCTTTTTTGCAGTGTGAGCTCCAAGCGGAGTGCTTCCTGCGCCGCTTCCCAGTCTTCCAACCAACTGGGAGAGGGCGAAGGCTGGCAGTTTCTCTACAGATGTCTGATTCTGGCTTCCGCCCTTTTGACTCTGGCGCGAGCTGCGGTCATCTGGGCTTTGGCACAGTTGGAAGCAACGCGGGTGATGCCCTCCTTGGTCACCGCCCATCTAGCCTTGTGGTCAAGCAGGTGGGGTGGGGGGAGGTGAGAGTCTCCCAGATGGTCATAGACAGCTTCTCCTTAGTGAAGGGGTTGTTGAGAAGAGCTGGGGCAACCCTAGGCCAGAACCTACGCGACAGTCTAAGCGTGGTGGTGAGGACAACGGTGAGTGACCTGTGATCACTCAGATGGTTGTCACGAGAGATGGGAGAGGAGACGCGGCCAATTAGCAGGGGGCCAATCAGTGCCATATATATGCGTGACGCTGACTGGAAAGCTCCTCCATCATACTGGATCCTATTCATGCAACCTAGGCCAGACGCGGAGGGTGGAAGCGCATCCATAAAGCCACTCAGGTGAAGGAAATCCTGGAGGCGACTTGATCCAGGGCGTTCCTTTGCTGCAGGGGGTAAGAGTCACGGACGCGACTTATGGTTGTGTTGAAATCTCCCAAGAGGACTGTATTCCGTGGGAGATTGAGTTGGACGAGCTCTTCCAAGAGCCGGTTTTGTTCCTGACCTGCATTAGGCAGGTAGATGCTTGCAGCGAAGAAAGAGAAGTCAGGAGTGGTGAGTTTGGCCAGTATGAGGCGGCCACCTAGATATTGTGAAAAAGAATGGGTTTTAACCCGGGGATTCAAAACAATAAGGGCGGCATGGTTTGTCCAGAAAGAGTTGCCTCCAAACTGTTCATTCCATGAAGATTGTTCGTGGGGGAGGATATGGGGCTCCTGGACAGCAGCGATGTCAATTTGTGCTGACCTGAAGTTGCGGAGGAGGCGGGCTCTCCGCTTAAAGTCCCGCAACCCATTTGCGTTGATGGATTGCAGGGCCAGGGTGCTGCCGTGGGGACTCATAGCTGTTCCTCTCCATGTCCTGGGGGGTTGCCAGCGCTTAAACCTGCTGCTGTGAGGCGGCTAGTTTTGAGTCCTTTAGCTTGACTATTAGCTGCAATCCGTGAGGAGCGTCGAGGATTCTGAGGGGAAGGAGAGGGTGGGGGGGCGGAGGACCCAGTAAGCCAGCCTAGGATGCTGCCCCAGCTCCGTTGCAGGGGAAGGACCTGAGGGTGCTCAACGGCGACCTCCTCGGTGTCCCCATTTGATGAGTCTGAGTCCATATTCACTTCCTCCAACACTCAAATGAGCCGCGCAAAATGAACTGTGGGGTTGGGGTAGGACTCTTTGAGGTGGCACTTCTACCGCAGGCCGCGGGTTGCTAGTCCATGCTGGTGGGCATAGCTCCATTGGGAGCTGAGGGTTGATGTGATAAATAGCTGGTGGAGGTTGGTGGGGGTGCCACGGAGCCCTGAGTGGGGGTGGCTGACGAGGGGCGCCCTGTGGGAGATGCCTTGCGCTTGGTGAGAGAGGGAGTTGACTCTGGGAGATTGGAGGGGGTGCCCACTGGAAGGGGGCATGAGCGCGAAGGTATCCCATACCAATAGTGGGGTTAGCTGTTTCAACTGCTAGGCGTAAGGCCTCAGGGGACAGGTCTTGAACGGGAACCCATTGTGTGGGTTGTGAAATTGCTGCTGCGGCCACGTGGGATTGTTTTTGGCCTGGTTTAGGCCCCTGGGTGGTGGCTAAGAGGGCTTGTTTTCGAGCTGTGCAGCCACTATATAGGTGTCCAAGGGCGTTACACCATGAACACCGGGGGCGCGCCTGATCAGGGTCAACAAAAAAGATCTCAGGGCATGCCCCAACTACCGCCACACGAGGAATAACCTCAATGTTGCGGGATACAGTGGGGAGGGGATGAACGACGCCCTAGCAGTGCAAGCTCTTTGGGTGGGAGCATAGTAAGAGGGGACGCTAAAGTCCACTGAAAGAACAGACCCAAACTCCATTAAACCACGATGGAGCGCCAGTTTAAGAGACTCAGGATCAACAGTCGTTGGTAGGTTGGAAAAAGTAACCCATGAAATTTTCTCCAGGTGAGAGCATGTGCAGGAGATACAAAGAGATTACGCGGAATAATGACCTGGAGGGTGGCAGCATGGTCAGCAAGGGCAGCATCAGTGAAGCCCACATCGATGTAGTGGCCCTCCACTGTTTCATGGATGGTGGTGTTAATTGGGAATGTCTCCACGATTGCTGCAAAGTATGAGAAGTAATCCTCCATATAGAATTCAACAGGGTTATGCCCATAATAAAGGCGAATTGTGTGGGAGAGGGTTGAGCGAGGTAGAGCTTTTTGCACTCTAGTTTCGGCCCATTTCTTCTTAACATCAGCAATAAACGCCTCTTCACGGGGATCAGCTTTGGGTAGCGTTGGTGCCAGAGTTTTTTGCAACGCCCCAGTGGCTCCTTTGGTACGTTTGTGCTTGCTTTGGGCTGCAATTGCGAGTTGAATGCGAGCTGGTGGTTTGGACAAGTTTGTGGAGTTCCCCTGTTGCTGAAATGTTACAGCAGTTGCTGGCGGCATATTGAATTGAGGGGCGGATTATTGGGCCTTGCTAAATTGGGGAGGCCCATCCAGATTGGAATTAACTCCAGTTAATTGGGAGGAGGGCGATGTTTCATCACCATCCAATCTATTTGGGTAAATTCAGCCCGAGTATTTGCTGTAAATTTGGTGGGCAAAACTCACTGGCTGATTGGTATATTGGTCATTTTCAGCATATGGAGATAAAGTGCCGACTTGAGAAGTGCCAATTACGGGGTTTAAATGGGATGGGTGAGATTGTAACTGGTGTGAAGTTCCAAAATCTGAACCATTTGAATCCCCATTGGGAAGAGTAGATTGTCCCAATTTGGTGCTTAGTGAACCAGAATGTGCGGCTAGACAACCTTACATCCGAGGGTTTAGGGGCCAGGTAGCTGGGTATCGCTCCTCATGGGGGGAGCCAGAAACACGGCGTCAGCAATAATAGATGGGCATGAATTAGCTGACACAATGGGGAGTTGAATGATTGGATGGGCTGAGTTGCATTTAACTGAGCAGATGTCATTAAAACAGTTTGGGTGATGGCCTCCTTGGTTGGAGGGGGCCAGCGGGTTGGTGGGAGGTAGCGCACGCAGAGCTGTTGGGCGTGCAGGTTGCAGAAGTGCGATCAGGTGAACTGGCGCTAGTTGAAGTAGCTCCAGGTTGGGGGGTGGTGCCTGCTTTCACGGCCGCTGCTTAAGAGTGGGTGATTCTGGTTGACCCTGAGGTGAGTAATCGGGGGTTGCTTCGTTTGGGGTGGTGCTGGCTCATTTGGATTAGACCGCGGGTTCTTTTGCGAGGTTTCCCGCCATATTTTCTAATAGCTTTTGTAAATCTCTTTAGATGAGCTAAATTTCAAGACTGAATTGATTTTCGAAAAGTTATGCTTAGCAGAAAGAGATTTTTTATCAGTGACCATAATTTGGTTCTTTGATTTTGCAGTCATTATTGTGCTCCAAATCCACATGGCCTCATGTTTTAATTTCAATATTTTAATAGTCCTTACTTTGGTTCTATGAAGCTAATATTTCTTATAAAAATTTCTCAATATATAGAATTGTTCATTATATAGTATTATTTGAATCATTTATAGTATTATTTTTTTTAGTACTAGATGGTTCATTTATAGTATTATCTTTATTAAATTTATTAATCTGAAACACCATCCCATCTTTTGATTTATGTCATCTTATAATTTTGGTTCTAAAGTATTGATATGGATCAGGGCTCTAAAAATATGGATCAGGGTTAATGCGTGGCAGCTCCCCTTTTGGGTTGATCACCACTAGTGCTAAAAGAGAGATATGGATCAGCATCTTTACATATATTGATTTAATCACCACCTTCCATCCCAGATATGAGAGCCTGTGTTGATGATCTTAGTTCTTCCAGTGTTTTTCTCTTCACTAATAAGATAAAAAGTAGTGATGCAATAGTCTTTTATATGGAGAACAGAAGATCATCAATTATGACTTTAAAAATGACTACATAAATTTTAGTATAAAGGCTTTATTCTTCTGTCACTACATATACTAGTACAACCGCCCTATGATCTCCCTGATAGATATAGTAAAGGTCTAAGATGTGATACGACAAAACTAAAAAAGTTGAAAGTTTCTTATTCAATATATGCTGCGCAAACTACAAATTATAAAAAACTTTCCACTTTCTGCGGAATTCAATGCTATTTATATTGTTGCTTTTAAATTTGACTGCATCTTTGCTTTAACTCATCTCCTTGCACCACCACCTAACCAGTGGCTCATGGACAAGGTTTCTAAGGATCTTCTCAATATATAATGCTTCCATCTGTAAACCCAACCACCTCTGTGGTTCAATCTCTTTTTGGCCTAAGGATATAGCTCTAAGGAAACACCTAATATGATGCGTTTAAGGAAAAGGCTAATCTGTCAATCCCCAGACATGCGGAAGTGAAGCCCAATTACTTTAGACAACAATTTAGAAATTGTGTTTAACATACCATTATTAGTGATAATATTTAAGCTTTAACTTAACATGATGCCCCAAATATTAAAAATAAAGTTAGTTTTAAAAAGTGTGATTACAAGGCTTTGACTCCCCATTAATTATTTAACCTGATAAAACTTTTAATTAATTATTGACTATCTCATAAAAAATGGAATTATATTTACATAGGCATATAGTTTTATTTTCAGTCATTCTAAATGAAAGAGATCCTTGTAATTAATCTAGTCAAGTATTTACATTTGCAGTAGGATAGGGGGAGGTGAAGTATAGCAAGATTTAAGCACCCTTAGACTAGAAGAGCTACCCCTGTTGCCAGCTGGTACCGCCAGGTAAAAGGGGGTTGGTTGCCCTACTCCAAGAGGTCTTCCCCTATTATGGAGCATTCATAAAGGAAGGGGTCCATATGCAGAAACCAGACTGAGAACCATGGTTCAACGATTCTTTGTTGCTTCAGCCTCATGTATCCAAATTGCCAGGCTTAAAGTGTTCCAGTAAATGTAGATGAAATTTGCTGATTGTCCCATGGATGGTTGTCACGGTTCCCTTGAAGGCATCAAGTGCTATGGTGTGGAATATCCACAGTGCAATGGCGACTATCAGGGAGCGGAGTGTGGGTGCTATTGGGGATTCAAGTTGGAGTGCTAGGAGGCTTCTGGAGATTGACAGCTCCTGGTCATTGTGAGTATTTAACAAACGCGCAACTTCACGCCATATGGATCTAGATGGGGGGCATGCTTTAAGGTAGTGGTGTAGGGTGCCATCTCATCCGCACACTGCACAAGTTGCATGAAGAGAGCTAGTGATCCAGTGTCTTGTAGGTTCTTCTGAGGCAACGCCAGGTGTTAGCTCTTACACTTGGCTGGATGCGCATGATGAGTTAGACTTCAAATTGCCTTCTGGGTTGTGAGGTCATAAGGATATCTAATACATCCAGGTTGTAATTCTTGCAATGAATTGGGCCACGTCGTTTGTGTCCCTCTGGAGGTGATTGTCTGGTTTCCTTAGCGTGAAGCAAGCTTTTGGCCTTCCCCTTCCCTGACTAATGCCTGTGAGAGTAATGATCCACCCTATGTGCCAAATAGTGCAGAGGAGGAGTTTGAAGTGAAGGGGTTCTATGTGAGCCCACTGCATTTGGGCATTTTGCAAGGTATGTGAGCAGGATGGACGTGATATGTAGGTTGGATAGTTTAAACGCCTGTGCAAAGTTGGCCCTCGCAGCATAAACCAGTGTTAATTTTGGAGGTCGGGTTCTAGGACTACCTCTATACAGGTGACCAATATGCGGTTGGCATGGTCTTCAAAGTCTATTAGGCCCATGCCTCCGCTAAAGAGTGGGCCAAAGAGTGTTTCCACTTGTACATGTGGCCGGGACCCAGGCCACAGACATCCCTGGATAAGTGCGCGGACTTATGATATCAATGTAGGTGAGAAGTAGATTGAGTGGGCGGGGAACCACAGCATCAAGAGTATGATTGAGTTGGAAACTGTTAATTGCCCCTTTAGTCCTGAGGATCTTCCCTTAAGGGAGGCGACGCGGTTTGAAATCCGCTGTAGTAGGTTGTTCTCAATTGTCTCATTGGTATACCTCCTGTTTCTAGCCATATCCCAAGGTGGCGAACAGGGTTGGTTGAGGGAGGTGATGTGAAGGGTATTATGAGTGGGTTGTTTCTTCATGGAAACTGTGAGGTTTAGTTGTTGTGGCCCAGTTGTCAGTGTACTTACCTTAGAGGATTCTTTACATCTTCTTTTGTTGAGCGACGCAATGCTCACAATGGAATACTCCCCGGGGTGCATTCCAGAAGTTTTGAATCACTGTCGGTAGCTATACCTGTCACGCAGTCATCTGAAAAGGCTAGTATCTTGAATGTTGGTTGGCCTTGTGCAGTTATACCCATGAGGCGTGAGTCAGTGACGCGAAGGAGCAGATCAATACTGAAGTTATACAGCAGTTGGATGAAGGGGTCCCCTTGTTTGAGCCCTCTCTGTGATGTGATCTTGTTGGTCAGAAAGCCAGGTCAGCATTCAGCCATGGATATAGACTCTGTGAGGAGCATTGCACAGTTTATGAATCTGGGTGGGAGTTTGAAGGCGCTTAGGCATTCCTTCAGGTAGGGCCAACTAACGCGGTCATATGCCTTCTCTTGGTCTAGGAATACTAGGGCTCCAGTTGCTTTGGACTGGCATACGTTGGCGATGGAGTGTATATTGGGCCATATTGAACGCCTTGGTATGAACTCAACTTATTGGGCGACAGGATTTTGGAGGCTATTGTGCCTAATATGGTGACCAAAATTTTTGTTAATATTTTGTATCAGTGTTAGATAGTGCAATTGGGCGCCAGTTATCCAGGTCCAGTTTGTCGCCAATTTTTAAACAATGTTATGACATAGGATTCCTGGCCACCAGGTAGGGCTATGTCTTCACAGGCACTGGTTCATTGATGCCAAGAGGAGGGGGTAATTTGCTTGAAGTATTTTTTGTAGAGTTTGTAGGGTATCCCATTAATACCTAGGCATTTTATACGTGGTCACTGAAGACTGTGTCCCAGAGTTATTACTGTGTGATTAGAGTTAGGAGGTTATAGTCCAGCAGTGTTTTGTATTCCAGTGGTTTGCATAATTTTAATTTTTTGGGGTCAGTTAAGAATATGATATAAATTGGTGTAGTAGCGGTGTACTTCTGCATTTACCTCCGCTGGGTCAGTTGCCACAGTGCCATCACCTTTGTGGACCTGTGTGCATGTAGTCTGGTTGCCACGGAAGTGAAACTGGCAGAAGAAGTACGTTGAGCGGGTTTTTAATTATGAACCTACCTTTTCTAAAAAATTTGATTCTGTGTTGGTGTTTAAAGATGAGGGAGTTTAGGCAGGCGGATATTTCCACTCATTTACGCCCCCAGTTGGGGATGTAGCCAGACTATGGGGTGTTGATCTTGAGGTGGTCCAGTTCCAACAAGGTGATCCTGATTGTGTCTGTGTTAGCGGTGTACTTATGCGAGGCAAGATGGCGAGTTTTATTTATTATTTTGACTATGAAAGTTTCCAGGTTACAATGGTGTCCAATACAAATGGAGTTACAAATTTGGAATTCAAGGCCTTGTTTTTGACCCAATTGGATATTTTGGGCATTTTCATATTTTCTGGTGCAACTTCTTCCAGCTTGACGCCTGTGCTGGAGTTTGGGTTGGCAAAAGCTGAACCAAAATGAGATGGTGGTAGGAGAATTTTCTCTTTTGGTCAAGAAATAAGAGACAATTTAGCGATGGGGTTTTGGATTAAGATGAAGTTGATGCGGCTCATTGAGATGAGTGTTCTCTCACGTATGTTGGCGCAAGTCATGTGGGGGAGGGGTGGTGACCCAGGGGGAGAGTATTATATAAGCTGAGGGATGCTTTCATTGAACGGAATTCATTGTGCCTCAGGGGTACCCCTGGGTTAGGCCATCATTCCGTGTTGGGGTTAGCCTGGCAGTTGAAGTTGCCCAGTATAATGGTGTTTGGTGGCAGGGCGAGTGTTGGAATGGTCTCATAGAATAGTTTCCTCTCAGCTGCGGTACATGGTGCATAAATGCATGCTATCAAAATTGTGTTATCCTGGCATGTAATCATTGCTATCAGGACACAGCTGTGTAGATATGAAAAATAGTTAGTGGTCTTTAGTTTTTTGTGCTTACAGAAGACCTTTCTCCAGTGGGACGCCCATACCAAATGGGATGGTGATACCCTGGCTGACCAGGATCCCTCTTCTTCCTGTAGACAGTGGGTTTCTTGGATGGCCAAGATATCTACAGGTGGTTTCTGCAGGATTCCAGCTTTTTGGCTTGGGACGATTGACCCAGGATCTCACAATGTTTATTGTCCCTATAGACATTAAGGTGCTTGCGGCGCCTCAGGAGCAGTTAAAAGGGCCATCTTGCCCTATCCCATTGCGCCATTTCCAGTAAATGTTCCATGTATTTGAGCATGTCCCAGCTGTGTGGTTGTCCAAACCTTACCCTTTGCAAATTTTGTGCGGGTCTTGCCGTTGTAAGGGTTTGAGTCAGTCTCTTCTGCTCATGAATCATGGTGGTCAAGTGCAGTGCTGGTTGCTTTCTGTGGTTGCGGGTCCAAATATGTAGATGTGGGTCCCACATTTTTGCCAATAGTGGAGCTGAATTGTACAGCTAAATTTTCTTGATTAATACCACACCTGGGGATTAAGTTAAATTGATGTGAAAATTTTCATCTTGGGTATTCTGCTCTAATTTATTGGCTCAGTTAATTTCCTCTATGTCTCTTGAATTTATGTGGGGGTAATGGAGGAGGCTGCGAGTGATGCAGCCATGGCCATTGCCCATTCGCAGGTTTTTCTGCTCCATTTTGCGCACTTTGGGTAAAATTGGGTCTATTAGAATGTATTACCCATCCCTTGCCCAGAGGAAGGCGTGGTTGGTGCCAATTATTTTTGGTGAAGTCTTTTCTATCCTCATCCATGGTGTCATCACAGAAGTCTGGGGCCATTATGCCCTCCTTCATGGGGCATGCGTGCAACTTGTGCCTCAATGCGCTGCAGTGATTGCAGATTGGCAGTGCGCTTTCCAGTGTGACACGGAATAACTTTGACACGCCCCCATCCATGAAGTGAAACACCACTATGCACAGGAGTTTTTGAGTTCCTTGGCCACCTCAGAAAGTGGGTTGATCATGGATATTGTCTTACCTGTAAACAGGTTTAGCATCAGGTGAAACCGCTTTAGTTTGAATCGTTTGCTCTCTCTGTAGCTGGCAAGTCCAGCTCTGAGCTCTTCCTTGATTACTTTGCAGTGAAAGTTGGTTGTGAGAAAATAAAGGAAATGAACAAAGTGTTCACTTTGTTCCATCTGGTGCACACAGTGTGCACAATTTGTTTGCCCTTGGGGAGGGCAATTTCAACGCATACTTTTGCGGCGGCGTCTGTATCTTCTTCAGTTTTAAAACCCATGTCAATACAGACTCAGTGGATTGTATTGGTGTTAACATACACCGCATGGGGGAAAAGGGAGGCCTGTGCCTCGCCCACTTTCTCCCACAGAGTAAGAGAATTAACCCCTAGGAAGTGTCAGAACCCATGCTTTACCTGTGATAATGGTTGGGAATATTGGATTTCTAAGTACAGGTTTTGTTAAGTAGTGAACTCCACAAACATGGACGGTGTCTGAGTTTGTGGTTTTTTGGCGGCATTGGTTCCTGGTCCCCCCATTGCGCTTCTTGCCCTTTGGCGCACCGTTTTGCGCAATGCCTGATATGACTTTCGCCAATTTAGATTTGTTTTGTTGATATCGTCAATCTATCATGTGTGTTCATCAAATTTGCTGTTTGCTTTAAATCTTAGTAACTATTTTAATCGTTATGGGAAAAAATTCTCATTCAAATATTTAATAAATGATGTCTATCCCCAGGAAATTATATTTTAATCTACCTAATTTAGTCACAATTGTTTCTTTTGCATTGCCCCTTTGAATAACATTAAAAATTAATACCTTATGAAAAGAAAGGTTCTTATCTACTACTTCATTCTTAGTAAAGATTGAGGGTTGCCAAAGTTCTAGCCTCTCAAAGTACTGACTGATAATTCAGGTTATTTAGCTTCTATTGTTTAACCATGACACTTTTATAAATACTGCTATCAAGAAACCAATCTTTCATATAAAATAAAAGGGTTTACACTCAACTATTTCTTCTTCTTTTTTGTAAAACTCAAGAACAGACATAAAGCTAGCTCAAATTACTCAATAACAGTATCTAATATATTTAGTTCCAGATCTCCTTTTAATAACAATAAAAACTAATAGAAGGGGGTCTTGACATTATGGTGATGCTTAATAACGTCCAGTTTGCAATCAGATCAGGTATTTTGCTTTAAAAAGTAAAAATCCATTTTTCGTGGCATTTTATAGTCCAATGCGAGGTTGAGACTGAGCCAGTTTTCAATTTCCATATCACCACTGAGAACTTTTGGCTGACCCCACTATGATTCACCACACTCAGCTGGCGCAAATTAATAAAACTATTACAATATGGCATTAGGTATCACACTTCAAAGGTTTGATGGATATGTCTCATCATTTATACAGTGAAGAACTATATTATTCTTTTTTTAGTTAAAAACACGTTGTTGGAATTTTGCCCATATTATCAGCCTTCAGATTACCTGGTATCGCTGGGGGAAAATTCCCTAAGGTGAAGTGAATAAGAAATCCATTGGCCCAAGTTTCAGAGGAACTACGTTCAGGGGATTTTGGGATATTCGCCTGGTCAAATCTGTCAGGGATCAATGCAGAGGAATACTTAAGATCTCATTGGGTGGAGTTGCTGACGAAATAGGGGCATATGATAGTGATTATCTATCAGGTGTACCGATTGGGATTAGTTGGTTCTCATCACTGAAAGATTAGGAATGAATAGTAAGTTGCAAGGCGAGTGATGCCGCCTGCAACTAGCAAATCAATCGGTTGGTGAGTGACCTGCCATAATGGGTAATAAGTCCCATTACCTAAGCAGGTCGCTAGCCAATTATGGTTGGTTTGCTTGGATCAAGAGGAAAATGTTAGGGACACGTTTTCTGACTCTTTTTCATTTGAGGTCTTGAGGATGTCCAATGATGGAATCCTAGCCAGGATTGGAAGACCATCGCTGACAAGATGAGGATGGGGTAGTTTAACAGCTACGGCTGCCATTTTATTGAAGAGTGTTCAACTGAGGGTTAGGCAACCAAATACCCCACTATATAATTCCCTAGGATTTACTATAATTAAAAACCCCAGCTTTTAGATGAATAGTAATATTATCAATTTGGTGCATAGTTAGGCTATCAGCTTCTATTGTGTTGTTCTATCTCAAGGATATTATTGCAGAGGGCAATAATTGGAAGACTCTCAGAGAGAAGAGTAAAGATCTGAGCGGGGATCTACAGATAAAGGAACCACAATCAGGAATTGCTGCTGACTGTGTGTTGGGCCAAGAGAGACTTTCACCGAGGTATCCTAACAAAGATTGGGTGGACAAGAGTATAGGGAATAAATCCTTATAAGTACAACCTCAAGAGTATTTAATTGGAAATACTGGCCGAGCGCTGGGCCAAAATATAGTTCAATCTCAACTACAGATTGTAGTCTTCATACTATTATTGATTAATACATTCTATACAATGTGAGAAAGTGCACAAGAAAAATGAACCTGTGCAGTAAAAAGGTTACTGGGTTGCCAGCCGATAATCAACTTATAGTAAATTTTTACAATTTGGTGCTCACTACAGGGGTATTTGAGTGAAAATCTATAATAATGTTGCACAAAGAAGAACTATGCACGCTATGGACTGAGATCGCCACTGTAAAACAGAATGCCTTAAACTCAGCAGACCATCAGGAGTTCATAGCCTTGGAAGAATGAGTCGCCAAGGTGGAGGAAGGAGTAGATAATGTAGCCAACTTTGGGATCAAGTTACTCGGCAAAGTAAAATTTTTGGAGAAGAAAGAAGGGGACCTCATTTGAGAGGTCCTATATCTGAAAATGGAGCGAGAAGTGGATTACGTTCATTTAAGAAAATTTGGTGCGGATATTGAGAAATTAATCAAACTTAAGTGGAGGAAATAAAGCTCACTAGATGTGCTTGTATGCCTGATATGGCAAGCGATGCCAAAGAAAGAAATCCTCACATGATACTTGGGAAGTCGAAATACCCCAAGGAACATGCTGCCCGCTTTTAGTGCCTTTTCAGAGATGATGACCAAAATCACTCTAAAAGTTAGCCGAGTAGCCAAACCGAGAGAATTGGCCAGAAATGGCTTGGAGGAATTTAGGGCAACGCCGAAATTACCAACACTCCATCAGGATAACACCCCAGGACTTACTGACTGTTTGACATGACCATGAATGGCTACAGAGATCGTCAAAAGGCGTTGACAGTCATGAACTGCCTGGACACCAACTGTCAAAACTTAATGTTACCTCATCTGGAGAGGGACAGCTGGTCATATGCTGAGGCAAAGGCGGCCATCATGAAGGAGTTTAGGAGTCTGACGCACATGTTGAAGTGCAAACAGGAATTTATAGGAATCCAATTTAAAAAGACAAGTCTCTAGCAAGCCTTATGAATCAATTTTACTGGGAGTCACAGATCTTGGCTGGAGCGAAAGTATTGGACGACTTTAATGCTAGAATCGCACTGCAAGCGGCCCTTTGGCCCTATCACGAATTGCATCATATGATGTCTTCTATGTTCGCGACAGAAATAACTACCTCACAAATGGTAGATAACCTGAAGATTTTGGGAGCGACATTCGATGCCCCAAATAGAAGCTTCAAGTATAATCTGGTACAAAATCTGAATCCCACGAAGGGAAATGAAGGAGCAAAGGAGGCTACCAATCAAACCATGCTAGGAAATAAGCCTGAAGAATTCAGATGGTTAAACAATAAGGAGAAGGTCTGCTATCAGTGTGGTGGGAAAGGACATTTCGCTGTACACTGTAAAAAGCCAAAGGATCAGATTAACATGGTCCAGGCCAGGAGACAGCATTAAAATCAGATTAACATGGTCCAGGACAAGGAGACAGCAGCCGCCAAGGATTCAGGAAAAGGGCCCGCGGCCTAGACAAGGAAAAGTCTAGAGCTGCGGAGAAACCTGTTCCTCCTGTATCATGAATGTAGAAATTAATTATAGCGATCTGTTCATGGATGATGAGCAGGATCAGCTATATCTAGTGGTCAATATGGATGTGAATGCCGTGACCAGAGCTGGGGAGAATAGAATTGACCCTGAGATAATCCAATAAGTTGCCCAGCCATATGCCCGACAACTGGCAGGCAAGATCTAAACTGCTAATATATTGAAGAGTTATCAGACGTCCATTTAGATGAGGCCAATCTTTCTATCCCCTCGGAGCAATAAAGTAATCTTTTCCTGAACTATATTGCAAAAAAATCACACCCTAGATTCAGCTAATAACGCCGCCATTCACTCAGTAAATACTATATTACAATACTCTAAGTTTACATATATAGATATACAAGTGAATCGAGTGAAGGCGAGGGCGATTGTTGACAGCGGAGCACCCATCAATATTGTTTCAACCAAGTTGGTAAAGAGGATGAAGATCTCGCTGGACTTGGAGCATAAGAAAGAATATGGAACACCTGGGCTGAACACCACTGTTTCCTATGGAGCGTATAGTGCACTGCCACTATGATTTGGGTCATTGGTGGTATCTGCGCCAGCCATAGTTTTGGTTTGCCAAAACTATGACATTCTGATCAGAACGGTTTTTCTACAGAAGTACTGAGTGAAATGTAACTTTTGTGGATAATACATTGACCATCCTAGGTCAGACGTTATCATCGTTATACCAGAAGGATGGTGAAGCTCCATTGAATCAGAGAAACAATCTCATTAATATGATATAAAATGATGGCATTGTCCCAGATTGATACCAATTAAATAGTAGTAAGCGACATGAAATGCTGGCAGAAATCCTAGAGAACCAGGGAATTTCATTAAGGATCAAGAAGAAGAGGACTATACCAGCCAGATTGCAGATAAAAGCCGACACAGGGTTGACTTTGGAGATTCCTGAGCTGTTGTATGGGGAGGTCAGAAGCCCCTGGAAGAATTCCAGAGTGGAGCCATGGGTGGACCTGGGTTAATAATGCCGGGCCATGGAGAAATTTGAGTTATCCTGGTGAATTTGAGTGAAAACCCAACGAAGATCAAGAGGAATCAGATCAGCACTTTTATTCATCTGATCCTGACAGCCAAATTGAGAAGATTCCACAATTTTGGGTCTCTCAACAAAAAGGGATTACCAGCCAGGGTAGCCAAAAGCATCAACCTATTGGTTGATAGAGAGCAGCTCGCTGATCTGCTGGAAGGCGAGCAGGAGGAGGTGCTCAAACTATTTGAGAAATATTGGGAACTGTTCGCTCAGGACAACCATGATTTGGGATGAGCATGAGAAATAATTCACAAGGTCGACAGGAGAAAAATTATTGATAAGGATGAGACTGATCCAAAGATCAAAAGCTGCCAAAGCGGTAGTGGAGGATGAAATCAGAAAACTAGTGAAGCATGGGCTTCTAGTTCCGTCATCAAGTTCTTGGGTGAGTCCAATTCTGATTGTGAAAAAGAAGGATGAATCTAACCAGGTGGTGATTGACTACTAGTGACTGAACAAAATTACAAAGAAGGATTCATATCCCCTACCAAGGATTGATGATGCGCTAGATCGTTTAGGAGAAGCGAAGTATTTCTCCACAATTGTTCTGATCTCAGGATATTGGCAGATTGACTTGCCAAAGGAAGACCAAGAAAAATGCGTGATTATTACCACGCAGGGGATATACCAACTGACGAGGATGCCCCAGGGTCTCTGCAATGCGCCTGCAACGTTTCAGAGGGCCATGAACGCGATATTAAGCGACCTTAAGTCGTCATGCATTATGGTACATCTGGATTATATTAACGTGTTCATTAGGACGTTTACTGATCACCTCTACCACTTGGAAGAAGTATCTAAGCAACTGTCCGTAGCTAACCTGAAGATGAAGCCAAATTAGTGCAACTTCTTCAAGAAAGAGTTGAGATACCTGGGATTTGTAATCAACTCCAGTGGATTGCAGCTGCAAACCCAGAAGATAGCAGCTATAAAGTGTATGGCTGTACCAAAGAGTGTCAAAGACATCCAAGTGTTTCTTGGGATGGTTGGATACTACAGAAGTTTTATTTGGGACTTCGCTCAAATAGCTGAGCCATTATTCCATTTATTAAAGGATCTGAAAAAAGGATTCATATGGAATGAAGAGGCCCAGGACTCCTTCGATGAATTATGCTGGTATTTGATAGATTCGCCAATTCTGAAGTATCCAAATTTCAAATTGGTTTTATCATTTAAACTGATGCTTTGTTGACTGTGATCAGCACTGTACTGATCCAAGGAGACGAACTTTGGGAAGAGCATCTGGTGGAGTCTGTGATTCAGATAGTCTCAGCCGCTGAGAAGAACTACACCATGACTGAGTGGTAATTCCTTGCGGTCATTTACTCATGCAAGCAGTTTTGGGTATAGATCCATGTAATGCACTTTAAGGTGGTGACAGACAACTTTTCACTGCGTTGGCTGCACAATCTAAGAGAACTGGAAAGATGACTAGCCAGATGGACGCTCAAGCTTCAGGCTTACAATTATGAGATAGTCCACTGAGCGGGGGCTTCTCACCAGAATGTGAATGGCTTATTGCGGTTACCAATGGTCCAGTTGG
This sequence comes from Massospora cicadina, assembly GCA_022478985.1. Classification (NCBI taxonomy): domain Eukaryota; kingdom Fungi; phylum Entomophthoromycota; class Entomophthoromycetes; order Entomophthorales; family Entomophthoraceae; genus Massospora; species Massospora cicadina. The sequence continues at coordinate 30,297 of JAKSZP010007098.1, read as the reverse complement.
TATACCCGCAGGCGGATGAGCTATTCCAGAGAATGGTCAAAGGAAGGATCAGGAACAAGCCCCAAGAATTTAAGGTGCACTTCGTAAAGTGATAAAAAACACTGAGACTATGGATGGACAATTATTCAAGATGATCAACAGGAAGTGGATAATATTCCCAAAACCTTTGGAAAGAGCAGCGATAGTACAAGCAGCTCACAAGGTTGTTGGGCATGAAGGCCTGAGGAAAACAACCAACCATATTTGCAAGTATTATTACTGGGAATTGATCAGATATGATGTTGGATCATCTGTCTTGTTACATTGAGTGCCAGCTGCACAAACCACACAAAAATACAATTTTATTAACTGGCCCGCCCTGGATTCGCCTGGCACACGGTGTCCATCAATGTGATGGGACTGCTGACGATGAGCACAGGGGGGTCAATTACATCATAATTGCCATTGACCATCTGAAGAGAAGGGTTGAGATAAAGGCCCTAGCCAAAGTAGATGCTACCAGAACTGTGAGGTTCATCCTGGATCAAGTGGTATAACTACATGGATGTACGCAGGTCCTGTTTAGTGACAATGGGACAAACTTCACATCTCATGCGATCCTGAGTTAAATGAAAGAATGGTAATCTGAGGAGTCATGTCATTACCATACCAGCTGGAGACAAACGGACTGGTAGAACGAGTTAATGGGATGCTGGCCATGATGCTAAGGAAGCTAGTCACAGAGAGAACTTCCGCGTTGGGAACATACCTGAGTTTGGTGACGTTCACCTACAACATTAATTATCATACAGCGATGGGAAAGATTCCGTTTGAATTGTTATATGGAAGAAAGGCCGCGTTTCCACCTATTTTATATTTGGTGGTGGAGCCTACATCTGGGATGAGTACCAATAATACCTGAAATGACTGACAAGTATCTTGATTGATATGCAATTACAAGCATTTGATACAACCTTGAAGAAAAGGATATAAGCAAGATCGATGGATGATAAAAACTGTTTGGCTTTAGAAGAATATCGAATAGGGGAAAGAGTTGCCTATTGCGATATGCATGGTTTCAGATGAAGAAACAAATTAGATTCATTGTGGTCAGGTCTGTTTGAAGTAATCGCCAAGATGGTGACCAATGCTTACTCCATCAAGAATCTCTTGTATGGAAGAGTTGTAAATCATGTTTACGCTAAATATAGAAATAATTGGATTGATGAAAAAAATAAAAGAGTTCCTGAAGGACCAATGAACCATTAAGTTGGTCATGTCCTGATGATTAGGTCAAGTCCAAAAAAGAACCTCTGAACCAATCTAGTTTGTTAAGTCCGAAAAAAGGACCTCTGAACCATGGAAAACTGGTAGGTTTAAGTACCCAGGATCCAGTTTGGGGGGAAAGATGGACTGCTGAACTGAAACAAGGTCAAGTCTTATAGTAAAAAAGAAGAATAAAGATAAAAATTGATAAAAGAAGTTGGAAATAAAGGAAAAACTGCATAGATAAAAAATCTGATTATTTTTATAATTTTTATTTTTATTGATTGTCCTCAGTATGGGGATGATTACGCCTATGTCACATATTGTGTTAGGGAGGATGGATTGCGGTAGGAATGAACATCCTATCAAAATTGATATATTATTGTACGCTTGTGAGGGCGATATCTACACGAAATCATGTTTGTTGAGCGGACACTGAGCCCTGTGAAAAAGTGACTAGGGGAAGGGAAATTGAGATGTTGGAGGAATCCAATTGCAAAACCCGGAGCAGTGAGGAAAGCAGCAGTATAAAAAGAGGCAATAGGCAAATAACCCCGAGTAATCCTGATATGGCACTGGAGCCAAAAGATTAGTCCTGAGTGCCTGCCGATGGGCTACATCAAGGACTCCATATATGTGGGCCAGCAATGAATAAAGAAAGCTTGATGGGGGTTGCTGAATCATGCCACCTATCACGCCATCAGTGGAAGATATCGATGGGAAGCGCTAGAGAAGAGATAGTTGTGCAGAGAGCCACTTGCATCCTGCAAGCGGCGACTACAGGCTTTGCAGAAGCTAAAGCTGAATGAATGGTGGAAACCAGGCGTGGCTGGAAGCTTTGTGGATCAACATTGAAGAACTTGGTCAGCAAAGCACAAAGCATAAGTGGCAGTATCCAGATCCAGAAGGTTATCAAGATCGGAGGGATTCAGCGCTAAAGTCAAAGCCTCAGTGAGTTGGCCCCAGAGTTTGGCATAGGGGAGCTCGAAGTGAATGCTGTTCCCAATTGAGAGCTCAGAGACCAGAACAGTGGGTTTGTTAAATTGACAGAGACAGAAGAGGAACTCAGGGAGCAGGTCCAACCTGGCCAGAAACGAACAATCCAGAGCAACTGGCATAATCTCTGGTGCATCTACGATGATGTTCAGAGCATCAGTGAAAGGAGCCATATCCAGGAGAGTTTTGAAGTCAAACTCTGGAATTGACTGCAGAGGAAGAGTCAGCTGAGAGTTTTTTGAAACAATAGCTAGCCTGGTTTTGGAGGGATTAGTTACCATTTCCGGTAATTCAACAGAAGGACTAGACACTTGCACCAGACTAGGCGTATGAGTCCTGGAAGGACCATAAAAGAGGTTCCATCAAGCATCCTGACTCATCTGCTGGAAGAGACGGAACTCTGGATTAGACAGAATATTGAGGAGCTGCTGGTAATGAGACTCAAAATTTGACATATAAGCTGGACAAAAGAGGGGATGTCAGACTTATATAGAGGTTGACATAATGCACTCTATAATCCATTAAGCTCCAATTTTGGAGAAATTAAACTCCAAATTAATGAGATAAGCTCTCCAAGGGAAGGATTAAGAATGACATGCCAAGAGGTTATGAGCGAGATAAAAAGGGTGAAGAAGTAATAAGTATTCTTAAATAAGCCACGAAATAAACATTGATGGCAATAGTCTCCTGTCTAGGATGAGGAGAAAATCAGAAAATCAAGGACTCTGGACCAAGGATCCTGAATATGACAGTGGGTCATATACCCTGATGAGGAAAAACTGGATCCCAGGACTAATATTGTCATGAGTAAATCTATCAGCCCAGCATGACAGAAGGTTGTGGGGACCGCGCTCTGAGAAGGTGGTAGTGAGGAGAAAGAGGAAGAACGCCATATGCTAAAGTTTGTCCCATGCGGCATTGAGTATAAACAAGTGTACTCTGCTTGAACCAATGAAGTATTTGAACAAGTGTCAGAAGCTGTGTTCTCATGCCACAGTCCTTTTCTCTCTGGAAATCTAGGCAAGAGGGGGGATGTGTTGGGATTTTGCCCATAATACTAGCCTACTAAATTACCTGGTATTGCTAGGGGAAAATTGTCTAAGGCGAAGTGAATCAGAAATTGGTTGGCCCGAGTTTTGGAGGAACTACATTTGGGCAATTTTGGGATATTCTCCTGGTTGTATCCATTGGGGATCAATCCGGATGAATACTTAAGATCTCATTGGACAGAGTTGCCAATGAAATAGTGGCATCTGATAGTGATTAACTATCAGGTATACTAACTGGGACCAGTCAGGTTTCATCACTGACTGATTGGGAATGAATAGTAAGTTGCGAGGTGAGTGATGCCACCTGCAACTAGTGAATCGATCAGTTGGTGAGTGACCTGCCATAATGGGTAACAAGTCCCATTACCTAAGCAGGTCACTAGCCAATTATGGTTGGTTCACTTGGATCAAGAGGAAAATTTTAAGGACACGTTTTCTGACTGTTTCCATTTGAGGTCTTGAGGATGTCCAATGATGGAATCTTAGCCAGGATGGGGAAGACCATCGCTGCTGAGACGAGGAAGGGTGATTCAATGGCAACAGCTGCAGTTTAATCAAAGATGTGTCAACTGATGGTTAGACAGCCAAATCCCCCACCATATAATTACCTAGGATTTACTATAATAAAAAAACCTAACTTTTAGATAGATAGTAATATTATCAATTTGGTGCATAGTTAGACTATCAGCTTCTATTGTGTTGTTCTATCTCAAGGATATTATTGCAGAGGGCAATAATTGGAAGACTCTCAGAGAGAAGAGTAAAGATCTGAGCGGGGATCTAGAGATAAAGGAACCACAATCAGTAATTGCTGCTGACTGTGTGTTGGGCCAAGAGAGACTTTCACCGAGGTATCTTAACAAAGATTGGGTGGACAAGAGTATAGGGAATAAATCCTTATAAGTACAACCTCAAGAGTATTTAATTGGAAATACTGGCCGAGCGCTGGGCCAAAATATAGTTCAATCTCAACTACAGATTGTAGTCTTCATACTATTATTGATTAATACATTCTATACAACGCGAAGAAGTGCACAAGGAAACTGAACCTGTGCAGTAAAAAGGTTACTGGGTTGCTGGCTGATAATCAACCTAGAGTAAATTTTTACGCACGTCATGGTGGCATTAAATAACTGAAGCAGATCATACTACTTAAATTATACACTATCTGTATTTAAAGAAATAAACTATGCAGTTTTTCCTTCCATTACTCTTTCTTCCTCTTTATGGAGCTTAAAACAGATGATTTGGTGGATAATAATGCTTCTAAGAACTATTCCTTATTAAAGCTAGTCAAAGACCTTTAGTTACGCTAATTAAATGGCGTTATAATTAGAGCAAATGCCTCCCAGGCCATTCCCAAACTAAAAGTTCAGGATTTATTTGATTATATTTTAAATTTATTGTGGGGAAGGCTGACCTGGGGATGGACACTTCTGAATGTAAACATGAAAGAAAATGAAACTTAGTAACAGGGAAGGCACCCCAGAGAAGCGATGTTATCTTCTGTTGCCAGTATGAACGCTACTATGGGGAGTAGGATGGAACGTGTAAAGGGGCCATAACCACAATTGAACATGTGTTGAGGAAGGGGTCCAAGTTGATAAACTAAACCTGGAACCAGGAGGAGACCAGCTGACGGTGACGTGGTGTGAGGTACCCAAACATCCACGCTTGAAAGTGGTCCACCAGATGGGACCAGAAGCTGTCCACAGATTCTGGGAGGGTGGGGGTGGAGCCTGTGATGGCATAAAATACAATCGTGTGGATAGTCCACATGGCGATTGCAACCACCAGAGCATGAAGGGAGGGTGGGACAGGTGAGACCATAGATAAAGCAAACATATCCCGAGATAAACTGAAGGGATGTGTCTGATCCTGGAAAAGCAAGCGTTGCACCTCACGCCCTATCGCTTTAGAGGCAGGGCACTTCTCCAGTGGTGGAACAGCGTTCCATACTGGCCACACACGAGACAGGATGACTGTAAAGCGTTAGAGCACTCATCTGTATGGTACACCTGCCTCAGGCAGGGCCACACATGGGAATGGATATGAGGCTGCAAGAGAGGGTGGTGTGCGTATTTCCAAATAGTATTCTGGGTCGCAAGAGAATAAGGGATGTCCATCATATCCAGGTAGTCCACCCTGGATAGGACATGTGGCCGTGTGGGGATCAAGCCATCTTGAATGAGTAGCCCCTGTACCTCCTGTGTGAACTGAGGAGAGGGGCGGCCTCTCTGGGTTGTGTATCCACAAATTCGGATTCTCCACTCAGCGCTCCACATGGAGAGGAGGATTCGTTTGAAGTGGGTTTCAGTCCCGTGAGGACCTGTGGCCAATGGGTGGGAAGCCAGATATTTCATCAGGGAGTGAGGGTTTAATGGATTGGTAAGGCCCAGGGCGTGGGAGAAGTTAGAGCAGGCCGCGCGGGACCAGTGTTGGGAGGGTAGCGTAGGGCGGTGATGGCCGCAATCCAGGTGCCCAGGATCTTGTCAGCATGGGCTTTAAAGTCAAGCAGGCCCATGCCACCATGACGACGAGGGCCAAACATGACCTCAAGCCGCACTGGCGGTGGGCGGCCTGACTAGAGCCATCCTTGTAGAAGGGCATACATAGATTTGAAAAAACCTGGGGAGAAGGCAATGGCGTGGGCTCCAAACCAGACTTTGGAGTGGAGCATAGAGTTGGCTAAAACAACCCTGCCAGTAAGGGAAGTAGGGTGGGCTCTGAGGGAGGCGATGCGCTTTGTCACATTGTCAAAAATATGACTTTCCATTACTACTGAGGCATACTTGCCTGCCTTCACCCACACGCCCAGATGGCGGACAAGCCCTATGGTAGGGCGTGGCACGAAGGGAAGCTCAAGTGGGGCGGTGTGGGGTGAGCAAAGAAGGTGGCACGTGTGCAAGCTGATGGGCCAAACTGGCTGGGCACTGGTCGCTGGGTCCCAGCAGGTTTGATACCGACCAAGGAGGATGATTTTGGTTTTGGAGGCGTTCAGTGCAGCATTACTTACCTGGGAAAACTCCTGGAAGAGAGCTTCGAGCGCGCGTGCATCTTGATTATATACCCCAACCACACAATCATCTGCAACCGCCATCAATTTCACTGGGGTTTGGCCTGGTGCATGGACCCCAGTGAGGCGGGCATTTACGTTTCGAAGTAGTGGGTCAAGGCTGAAGTTATATAAGAGTGGGCTAAGGGGGTCCCCTTGGCGTAGGCTCCTTTGAGGGCGGACTACGTCCGTGAGGAAGCCTGGGCCACGCTATGCCATTGTTGCAGATTCTGTAAGCATCATCTCCCAGCTGATGAAGCAAGGGGGTAGGCGGAATTGGTGGAGGCAGGCCCTGAGGTATTCCCAGTTTACTCTATCATATGCCTTCTGTTGGTCCAAGAATACTAGTGTTCCAGAGGCTGTGGACTGGCATGCATTAGCCACAGAGTGCACGTTGTCCCAAATCGACCTTCTGGGTATAGACTGTATTGTTCTGGGGAGATGGTGGCAGATGCTACAGTCCCTAAACGGTTAGCCATGATTTTAGTTAAAATTTTTGTATCTGTGTTAGTTAAAGAAATGGGGCGCCAGTTGGCTAGGTCTAGCTTATCTCCTTTCTTGAAGAAGTGTGATGGTGAAGGCCTCTTGCCCTCCTTGTAGAAGGCGTATCCAGAAGGCTCTGGTTAAGGGAGGCAAGCAGTAGTGGGGATAAATATTTGAAGTACTTTTTATAGAACTCATATGGAATGCCATCAGGGCCTGGGCATTTCCATTTTTGTGCACCGCGGATGGTGGACCAAAGTTCATTCATAGTAATCAAATTCAATAACTCCAGGTATCAGGAAACGGTGCAGATGTGAGCATTATCAAGAAAATTCGCCATTTTGGCCAGCTGAGTTGGATTAGATTGGTACAAGCTGGAGGAATACTTTTGTATTTTGATCGCCACTTTGGCCAGCGTATCCACGATGGAATCATCCGATCTCTGCACCTGTGTGCAGGCCACTCTCTGGCGTGGTGCAAAGAATTTTTGAAAAAATAAGCGGAACACGTGCCACCCTCTATAATATGTTTGGCCCTATACTGAACACAAACCCGATGTTTGTGTTGCCTTTCAAGCGCGTTGAGGTGGGTGGCTGCTTCTGCCCACTTCCAGCCCCAAGCAGGGCTGTAGCCTGTGGCTGGGATGTTGGACTCCAGATGTGCCAACTCTGCCAGAGCGCGTGAGATGATGGCCAATGTAGCTTGTGAGCGTTGGGAGGAGAGATGGCGAGCGTGGCTGATGGTATCCGCTTTAAAGGCTGACCATGTGGAAATTAGGTCTGCACAAAATGGTGTAATAAACTCTTTTGCCAAAGTCGCTGATTCCACCCATGTGGAAAATCATGATGACGCGAGTTTGGGTGGGCTGAGTTTGCACCAATGCAGAGCCCTAGCCACTGTGATGATTAAAGTGGTAGGTTATCAAGACCAGCGGTGGTCAGAGAAATCAATTTTTGATGTGTGGAAGTGGGAAATATGGGATCAAAATTTCACTGGCATGAGGATAAGGTCGATATGGGACATGGACCTTAATTGGCCATTGTGGATGTGGGGGCACATCATGTTCTCAAGCAGTGAAGCTTGCCGTGGCAGCATGTCTAACAACCCAAGGGTGGCCTTTAGAACGCGAAGTTCTATGTGGCCCTGGGGGGTGTGGGATGAGGAAGGCCAACGGTCCATGGATGTGTTTAACCAACAGTTCTTGTCGCCAACTAAAAAAGGGTCAGGGTTAAATGGAAGGGATTTGACTGATGAGAAAAATTCCTGACACTCTTGTGCACAGGTCAGGGCATAAATGTTGATGATAGCGTGCGCCACATCAGCCCACAAACATGTGACAACAAGGACTTGGCCATCAAGGAAGGATTCAGAAAATAAAAATTTAAAAAAATCGTTTTTCTGAACAAGAAACCCACAATGCTCAGACCAGAAGGATAGGGAAGGGAGGAGCATGTTTTTCCAAGCATCCTCGAAACCTTGTGGGCAGTGGGACTCTTGGATGGCCAGGATGTCCACGGGTAATTTTTTTGTAAAAACTCAGTTTCCTAGCCTGGGACGGTGAGGCCTTGAGTCTGGCGATATTCAACATCCCTAGAGTGAAAGCTTCCCTCATAACACCTTAAGTGCGAGGGGGTGGGCACCCAGGCCCACCAGCCTCCTCTGGATCCCCACGGGCCTTCATGGCAGCATGGGTGTTTGAAGCAATGCTATTGGAAGACTTGTTAATTTTAGCAGATAGGTTCATGTTGGCTTTTGCCTTCACTTTTGGTTTCCCCACTGTCGAACAAATTTATTGCAGTGCAGAAAAGTTTGGTGCACCAATGTTTGGGTCAAAAAAATTTTTCAGGTAGGTTAGAGACCAAATTGGTTCCAATCAGGGCTTGGTTGCAAAAAACAGGTGAGATCGAGTTGCCCATCAGATCCTCAGATTAGGTGGCCCAATTGGCTTGGGCTTCACAATCTGATTGGTTGAGGGATTCCTGAGATGCTATCACCATGAAGGTTTCAATGTCCTCCTGGCGTTGGGAGTGTGGGATAGTGGAGGCGACCTTGGCCGCTTCCTTGGCTGCAGCCCTGCGGGCCTGTTTGGCCTTCTTTCGCTCTTGAGGGGAGACAGGCTTTACTGTTAAGTAGCAGCATTGTGCTCCCCATGGGAAGGCCTCTTTGGTACTGGTGGTTAGTTCATAGTGAGCCTCCCCGTTGGTCATGGCTGCCGAGGGGTGCTCTTGGAGTGTGATACCCTCCTTGGTGGGGCATGCATGTGCCTTATGGATGAACGCATCACAGTGGGTGCAGATGGGGGGTGCACTGTCTACGGTTACCTGGAAAGGGTGGGTGGTATGCCCTTTGATTTTAATAAAAGTGGAGTGCAGGATCTGGGCTAGGTCCTTCGCGGTCTCCTCAGTTGGGGTCAGAACTGCTATGGCTTTGCTGGTGCACAGGTGTGACATCAGCGTAAAGTGTTGCATCTCAAAGGATTTTATTTCGCCATATATGGTGAGACAAGCCTTCAGATGCTGCTCCAGAATGGCACGCTTGACTGTAGTGGGCAAAAAGTTGAATGTGAGGAAAATTTGGTTGGATTTTGTCCATCTGGTGCACTTGGTTTTGATGAACTGCTGCCCTTTGGGGAGGTCAATCACTATGTGCACCGCGGCAGCTTTGTCTGCTGCCTCCTTGTTTTTGAAACTGAGATCCAGCCAACTTCGTGACATGGAGTGAGGTGCGACTTACACTGCGGTTGGGAAATGAGTGTTCACATCCTCACAAAATTTTTCCCATAATGCTGTTTGGTGAATATCCAGGAACACCCAGACTCCGTATTTCACTGATGAGAACAGTTGAGAGTGCGGCGTGTTGATGTACTGGTTACATCGCGCCTGCCAAGTGAGGATTTCTGGGGAAATAGTAACCACCAGTTTTTTATTTTTATCTAATCCACCGGTTTCTCCAGGGGCTTTTTTGAACATTGGAAGTTGCAGGCCTACCACCTGTGCCTCTTACCTTACTTGCCCAACTTCTCTCTGACATGGGCGCAGACTAATCTCCTCTGTGAGATTATCAAGCTGAATTCAGACTTGAATTAAACAAGTTGAAGAAGTGATTGCAACGAGAGAGAATTTTTGGGTTTATTTGATTATAAGGTTGATAAAAATCATTCAGCTCACTAATTATAAGCAGAAAAAAACAAGCTGTACTCAATTATATTAGGATTAAAATGGTGGCAAAAAATTTTATTTAAAACCCTTTTGAAGGATAATACTTTGATTTTGCTTCTAAATATTTGAAAAAAATTGCAATTCCTTTGTTTGAAGTAGACATTTTAAGAGAATTGCCTTAATTGCCAATTAATATATAATCAGTCTTGCACCTCTACTGAAGTCCACTCCATAAGTTCTTTTACCTTTTTTGTTTAGATGGGCTAGATCTTCATTTATTGCAATCTCTAATTTTGCCTTACCTGGCCATTATGAGTTTGATTGTTAATTTAATCTATAGTTGACCAGGTAACAACTCCTCCCCAATCTACACTTTGACTTTGGGGGAAGAAGTAGCATTAATTTTTGAGCAAAAATCTTCTTCTTAGAGGATCCATTTTCAGAGTACTCTCCAATATGCTCACAGCTCATTTTGTAGAAGAAGAGATGGCACTCTATGGCTCATATAGATAATGTTAAATTGAATTATGTAACCATACTAGTATAAATCTCAGTTCCATGGAGCACAAATTTTCTGTTATGTGGAGGAAGTCAAAGTCTTGTTTAAGTTAGATTTATTAAACTCATTTTACTAGATCATTGATAAAAAGGGAAGGAATAGCTTACTGCAAACCCATAAGGGAAAGTGATTTTCTTCTTCTGAGTCATGACTTTTGTTCTTAAGAATGCCCCTGAACATTTATAACGTTGTAGTGATGTATTTGTTGGCAATTAAACTGAAGAGCGTTATTAGGATATTAGAGATAAGTATAAAAAATGTCCAAACCTCACCTTAGGATCAAGACTCCAGGCTTTAGTTGGATTGTCACTGAATTGACCCCTACACTTAAGTATACTAGGATTGATAAGATTTATTCAATAATCTTCACCTGATGAAACATCACCCTGGTATCAAGGATTGAAACCTAAAGCCCTTAAACAATGCGAAGACGAGAACCCAGAAGCTGCTCAAAAAGGGAGGACCATGGCTCAAACATATTATTGGATGAGGAGTGAAGATCCTGAATGAGGATTTAGGCGCCTCATCTTCCACAGGGCGCTGAATTTATGACAAGAACTCACAACTAATGAAATTATTGTACATATTCTGCTACCAATTTATACTTATTTTTTGTCTCTTCACATAGCTTTAAAGATGATTATTGTATCCCAGATAAGTTACTACCATTATTTGACCCTGCAGAAGTGAGGGTACAATTGCATCACCTCTCTACAGCTATTACTCTCTTCAGTGCCATATTAAAGGAATTAACCTCCATTATTTACGTTTCTGAGCTTAAAAAATTCAGTATCTGACTTTCTCCTAATGAAAAAACTGAAATGTGGTGCTCAATAAAGGAAGCCCAAATATTATTAGGTGTAAACGTAAAAAAAGGCTGGAAGATTATTTTAGAAACTAATTCTCTCCCTCAAATAGGGAGAGGCGCATTACCCTATGGATTAGTATCTCTTAATTTAAGATACAATCTTTGCAATCATATGCTTAGAATTCCGTGCTACCTTAAAATTCAATCTACACAGGAAAACTTTAGCTAGTTCTATCTCCAAGCTGACAGCATAGCTGACACCATTTACCAACTCTTAGATGGAATCTATTCTACTAAGATTAATACAATTGTTCATATGATACCACTGTCCCATATTATATGTGAAAACTCTAAAGTTCTTACCACTTGTCAAAAAATGAACTGTCAGTTAGTAGAGCCTATTAATGACAGTTTATACATCATGTCTTCCATCAGCTCTTCCAGGTAGTATGTCTTCATGAGGAGGTATTATGACAACTAAGCTTTTATTAAGGGCCTCAATTCCAATTTTGGTAAGTTCTACAAAACCGCTTATACTTTCTTTTGATTTAATCACGAAGCATTAGGGATAACCATCACCTATTATTTATGATCAAAGTCAATTTGCCCTACTGACTCTTCATATATAAGCTACTTGAAGACCACCTCACTGAATGACTATGAAGTGTGGTTCCAAAAATACGCAGATATATACTTCAAAACTTTTGGAAGCTGACACCCAGACCTAGGCTTTGACATTTGCATTGAATTCTAAATTTTTAAATTTTATCAGGAAAAGCAGACCATGAGTATGGACACTTATGATAAAGATCTACAAGGCACCAAGAAAATTAGGGGCACCCCAGATAGACTGAAGGTAACTCCTGTTGCCAGCAGAACTGCCAATGGAAGGAAGAGGGGGAGTGACAGGGGAGGCATGGGCCAAAATGAACACAAATTAAGGAAAAGGTTGACGAGAGAACAAGATGGGGAACCAGGATGACATTAACTGGGGTTGGCGGGATGGCAGGTGGCCAAACAACCAAGCTTGAAAGTGATCCATGAGGTGGGAGTGGAAGAGACGCACAGCTTCATGGAGGGTTGGGGTATTGCCAGACAGTGCGTTAAGGACAATAGTGTGGATCGTCCATAGTGCTATTGCAACAATTAAGGCGTGGAGAGAAGGTGGATAGGGAGGTTATGGAAAAGGCGAAGATGTTCTTTTACAGGCTGAAAGTCTGCACACTCTTCTAGCAAATGAGGCACATAATATCCTGCCAGATTACCTGTGATGGCGGGCAATCTTCCATCAATGGGCTAATGACCCATAATGACCACATACAATGCATGAAGACTGAGAGCCATTGGACCGTTCAGCAGTCCGGTACACCTTTCTTAGGCATCTCCACACATGTGCTTAATTCTGAGGTTGTAACAGAGGATGGTGTGTGTACCTCCAAATGTCCTTCTGGGTCTCCAGAGAGTACAGGATGTCCAGCTTGTCAAGGTAGTCCACACGGTCAATGAGGGGAGCATTGGGGTACCAGGCTGTTCAAAACGGCTTGCCCACGGACTTCTTGCTTTAAATGGGGAGTAGGGCGACCCCTCTGGGCGGTGTGTCCACTGATGCTGATTTTTCACTCAGCGCTCCGCATGGTGAGGAGAATATGCTAGAATTGGGGAGGCGTCCCATGCAGGCCTGCGGCAGAGGGATGATAGCCCAGATAGATAAATAGAGAATGAGGGTGTATGGGATTGTTGATGCAAAGGAAGCAGGCAAATTTGAAACGGGCTGCGTGTGACCAGTGTTGGTCTGAGATTTTATGGTTGGTGACTGTAGTGATCCAGGGCCAAGTATTTTGGTGACATGGGCCTCGAAGTTGAGAAGAACCATACCACCAATATGGTGAGGGCCAAACATGACATCCAGGTGCACTGGTGGAGGGCTGCCTAACAAAAGCCACCATTGTAGGAGGGCATATAAAGAGGGGGAAAAGTTTTTGGCGTGGGCCACAAACCATACTTTTGATAGGAGCATAAAGTTGATAAACAAAACCCAGCCTGTGAAGGTAGTCTGATGGGCTCTGAGAAAGGCGATGCGCTTTGCGACGTTGTCAAGGCTGTGGTGCTCCATTACCAATGAGGCGAACCCTCCCACCTCCAGCCACACTCCCAAATGGCGCACTGGACCAGCAGTAAGTCTTGCCACGAAAAGTAGTACAAGTGGAGCAGTATGGGTTGGATGTGGCAAGCAAACCTGAGATCTAGCTGCCAAAGCAGTCTGAATACAGACCGATGGTGACCATCGGGCTTGGTACCAGCTGAGGAGAATGAATTCGGTTTTTGTGGCATTAAAGACGGCAGAACTGACCCTGAAGTAGTCCTGGATAGTTGCCTCCAGCGCTCATGCATCATGGTTGTCAGACACCCCAACCACACAATTGTCAGCAAATGCCAGCATCCTATAACGTGCTTGGTCTTGCACATGGACACCAGCAAGGTGTGAATTAACATTGCATAAAGCGGGCCAAGGCTGAAATTTTACAAAAGTGGACTTAAAGGTTCCCCTTGGCGGAGACCCCTTTGAGGGTGAACCAATCAGTGAGGAAATCAGGGACACGCACAGCCATTGTGGCAGACTCTGTGAGCAAGATCACCCAATTTATGAACTGGTGGGGGAGGTGTAATTTGTGGAGGCAGGCTTTGAGGTAATCCAAGTCAACCCTATCATAAGCTTTTTGATGGTCTAAGAACACAAGCGCCCAAGTAGCCATGGATTGGCAGACATTGGCTATGGTGTGTATGTTGTCCAATATTGAACTCTTGGGGATAAAATCAAACTTCTGAGAGGATAATTCTTCAGAAGCAACTTCCCAAGGCGGTTGGCCATAATTTTAGTGAATAACTTAGTATCTGTAGTAAGTAAGTAAAATTGGGCGCCCGTTCTCCAAGTCCAGCTTATCTTCCTTCTTATACAGCGTTATCATATAGATCTCCTGGACCCCAGGAAGGAGGCGCGTTTCTAAAAGACAGTTTTTCATTGAGGCAAGCATTAGTGAGGAGATATAGTAAAAAAGACTTTGTAGAACTCATACAGAATCCCATCTAGACCTGGGCATTTGAAGTTATAATAGTACAAAATATAAATTAAGTAAAAGAGTTTCTTGATCAACTGAAACACAGGACTTCTGCCATTTTCAGGAGACCTGAAAGCCACGAGGGCCACAGGGTCTCAGAGTTATTTATGATTTGGATAGCCCAAGGACCCAAAGGTTTTTAAAGAACTAAGAGGTCCTAAATGTGCCTAAGGGTGACCAGGTTCCAGGGGCGCCTGTGTTAAATGCCCATAGCTGAAGATCTTATTAAAAGCAAGATTCTTGCAAAAGATATAAACACTAAAAATTGAGTAAATTGCACGAGTTAATGGAGTTCACCCTGATGGTAGACTAATTGATCCTGACATTACCTTGTGAGCTTTAGACTATAAAACTGGATAATATGCAAGGATATATAGTTTACCAATAAATGGTTCAGCGAGATAAAGAGGATATACACAAACTTAGAGGCTTTAGTAAAAATTCTGGATCCAAGGTTTTAATCTTAAATGCCCAAAGGAATCAGAAAGCCAACAATATCGGTTTCAGCCAATCTTAAAAATTACAGGACAACTTTGTAAAATGTATAAAGACAAATTAACTAACAAGTCCTTAAGGATATTAAAATTTCGAGTCTACTAATTCTAGTCACATCATAGAGATTGGCGTCATTGTCCTCTCTGCACTATCATGCCCCTTCTCAAACAAGGTTTTAAGGGAAAGATTTTATGGTCAATAAAGAATCTCATTATTTATAAACACATATGAGAGTGCTATGGATAAGCCACTAATTGCCAAAAAAAGAAGCATATTTACTCCTGCCTTTATGGGTATTGCTATTGGCACTAGGGCGTCAAATCTCGATGCACAGGTAGTCACTAATAAACTTAGAAGTCTCTGTAAGAGGACAGCGAAATTATCAATCCTAACAAAAAAGGGACAATATGTCCAACAGAAAGTATCTTTACTTATTTGGTCACTAGAAGCACAGTTTATTATTGAATACTGACACTGGCTTTGGGGCTCATGGGAAGAGTATTTTTTTGCTGAAGCTTGTTTTCAACGACCTAAGGAAAAAGGATATTATACTTTTAAGATTTCGCTGATATATGCTTTATCCACTAGCGTTCCTATTGATGCCTTTCAAGTATACAAGCTTCACTTAACAATGGTAGACAAGAGGGGTAATGATCTAATGGAGGATTAGGGAGTGAATTACCAAAATCTTAGGGTATTTTCATATTAGTCATGATTAACCAACTGCAAGTAAAAACCTGGCAAAAAGTCATAATAAGCATATATCCTCATGCCAGATATTTTATGCCGGTGAAAAGGGACCATATTAGGGACATTGATAGAGGCAGCGGTAGAAGATCCAATCTGCTGTGACTAAGAGCCAGTGTAGTTACAAGATTGAGGTTAAAGATTTGAAATGGGGGTTATTGGATTTAATCTGCCATATATATAGATCCACACCGCCAAGGTAAAATCACCAAAAGTAATTTAATAAAATTTTGGCAACTCCTTAAGAAGTTGAGGGCAGCGCACTCAGGCCTTCTATATGACATTAAAAGTTCCTTCTAAATATTAAAGAAGTGCAATAAAAAGCTACATATATTATGAGCTTATAGTTGGTCAAAACAGCTTCAGCAATTCACCCACTTGACCAAACATCAGGTAACAGAGATGAATGGGATCTTATAAATTATTGAGAGCGCAAGGACATGGGCATATATTGTGAATACTTAGTTTTCAGAAATTTAGCATGCACACGATTGATCAAGTAACCCTTAATGGGATTCTTCGTAGTATAGGAAACGGTTGACGTCTACTCTATGATCTCAAAAGGGCCTTATCAAGTAGAGGCTAGTTTGCTAGTTCTCCCAAACCTATGATTGTCATGGTATCAGACAAGATCTCCTATGTCAAATGTAAGTAAGGTCTGACGGTCCTCATTATCTTGGGCTCAGCCTTAACCTTCTGAGTCAATTTATTGGAATAAGAGAGCTTTGAAGCTAAATTATGGTTTTTTGCAAGCTTATCCTGTTATTGATTAGGGCTCATACATAAGCTTGAAACACAAGAATATAAAAGTGGGGGAAAATCTAGTTGCATCAATGAAGTAACGCAAATGGGGTGTTCTCTGTGGCTGAGTGATACGCAATGTTATTTTCAAATAAAGCAGAAGAAAAAAGTTTCAAATGCATGCCTTAACAGCGATTAGCTTATGCAGAATGTTCAAAAGTGTACCATTCACTCTCTTGAGGGTACCATTAGAATCAGGGTGCTAAGGAGTTGAATTACCCTACGAATTCTCAATAAATCATTAAACTTAATGATCATCTGAGATGTAAAATTGTCTCATTAACTGTCAGAAAAAAATGGGAACATCCATGTTGGTAAATGATATCTTCAAAAACATCTATGAGGTAATATTAGTACCTAAATATCTGACCGCCTTTTCTTGCACCCACCTGGCGACATGATCTATAGCTACAATTACATATTTAAACTGGACAGAGGTATTGGACAAAGGGCCCACAACGTCAAGGAGAAAGTAACTTATGCAAAGTTATGCTTAATTACCTGATAAGAGGTAGCCTTTTGATAAGGAGCTTCCTCTTGAAACTCTTAACAACAGCTAAGCATCTCATGAACATTGAATGACATGGAATCCTAATAGCACTGGAATTGTAATTGTTCAAGCGTTTTCTTAAATCTCCATGCCAAAGTCTCTGTGGTCCACGACATTCAAGTCAGTCCATTATGAGGGCCTAGGAGGCACAACGGCCTTTTTGCAATGGTCCTGTAAAGTTTCCCGTCCTTAGTAAAAGTATTCAGTCTCTTTTATCTAGCTTGCGTTGAAGTTTCCACAGATTCATTATCTATTGTGTGTTATCACCTTTTAAAACATTTCATAGTCCCAATCAGTCAGTAAAGCGATTAATATCAACCAGGACAGGCCACCCAAATTTTGGTGCTCTGCTCAGGGTAATGCTGAATATCAAAGTCATACGCTTGTAACTTCAAGGACCAGTGGGCCAGTCAACCTTATGGATCATTTAAATTCTGTAACCAGCGGAGTGATTCATGATCCATTACTACTGTAAAGTTTACTCCATGATTTAAACGAGAAATTTTTTACAAATATAGATGACAGCTAAACACTTTTTTCAGTTACCCATGTAGTTTTGTTCATGTACATCTGAGATCTGACTACAGTAAGCTATCGGGTGGTCCACTACTTCAGAATCTAGTTGGGACAACACTACTCAAAGGCGGTGAGTGACATCCATTTGAATGATAAACAGGTTTTTAAAGTTTGGGTACAACAAAATTGGAGCCTGGGTGAGACATAGCCTTATGTGATTAAAGGCCAGTTAGCAATCCGCCGTCCATTCAAATGGTACCCACATCTTAAGAAGTTGTAATAACGGCTCACCTAATTTACAAAATTCTTCACAAACTGAAGGTAGTAGCCTACTATTCCTAGGAATACTCAAAATAGTGTTTACTACTTGTCCGGGACATTTTTTAATAGGTTTGACTTTAATAAGCTGAGTCCATAAGCTTGTTTATTAATGACAAACCCTCAGATACTCAACTTGCTCCCAGAAGAGTTTAAACTTATGCGGCTTGATTTTCAGGTCAGCATTTGGCCAACTGGCGGAACACCTCTTCTAAGTGTTGTAGATGCTCTGTCAACGCTCTATAAAAAGCAAATATATCATCCAAACATAATCAATACGCAGAAAATATTGTAGATAATAAAATGCTGTCCAAAGCACAGTGAAACGTCGCTGGGGTGTTGCATAGACCTTGCGGCATCCTCATGGGTTGGTATAGACCCTGACGATGATCATAGCGTACTTCTCTTGTTCCTCCATGGGCAACTCAATCTGCCAATATCCAGAGATTTAATCCATAGCAGAGAAATATTGTGCACCGCCCAACTGGTCTAATGCATCATCAAAAGAAGTTAGCGGATATAAATCTTTTTTAGTTTTGCATTACATTTTCTTTTTATCAAAACTAAATTTATGCCTACTTCTGTAAGTTCTGGAGGCCATCCTCCTCACCTGAATAGGGAACATTACCCCTTTAGGACAAAAAGGGGTCTAAGACCCAAGTGGACCCCATGTCACAATTAAGCAACTTGGTGCACGTGGTATATGAGTTCTGGGTGACAGCTCTTCCCCACAAGGATGTCCTGGTCACACCACTTTCTTCACTCCTCTACCCTGTTAGGGTTGATAGAGGGGTTAGCAGAGAGGTTGTGAAAGTTAGTGGCCATGGATAGGACCTTTGAATCCCCACTCCCCTGGAAATTCTTGCCAAAATTTTAAAAACTTATTGTAATATCCTTGAGGCCTGGTCAAAAATTCTGGGCTGGGGGAGCTGGTCCAGCCTAGCTGACTCAAAATATCAAATTAGGGCATATTTAGGTTTCAGATTGGGCATCAAATGACTTGATCCATGCCATGATTTTAACCAGATGGAATCCTCCAATGATTCAGCGTTATATGGAATGATATAGCCAATCTGGTGGAATGGTTTATTGACTGAATTTCGTGCTAATTGGTTCAACTGTTGGTTAGTTGCTCCCCAATTTGGGTTGATCCAAAATTAGTATTCTGCCGAGTTTGGTATTTTAGGTTTGAGTGGGGCCAATCAGTGGCCCAAATTAGTTTAAAGGATCACCGGCAGCTAATAGCTGAGGATGATCTAATCCATCAGCAGAATCAGTAGTTGACACCAACGGCCACTTGTGGTCCATTGTGGGATTTCTGGCGGAAAGCCAATGTATTGCTTCAGATGTTCACTGCCTGCACTGATCCAATGTTGGCAGATCCAACAATTATGAGTTCAATGCGGCCAAGGTTGTTTCTGGTGCCACATTTATTATCAAGATTAAACAAAAATAGATGTTAGTGAGATGCCAAGATATTCCAAGTTAAAGTGAGTGACTGAAGTAGTTTCTGGCACATTATTATCAATTCGAAGGTTGAAACCAAATTTGACATTTATTTAGGTTATTTAGTATAAGTTTCACCGGTGACTTAAGGCTGAGGATGAACCAAAACTAATTCAGACATCGGGAAGGATTGAGCGAGAGGGTTAACACTAGGGAAGAATAATGTAAATAGAGAAGAAGAAGAGAAGTTGTTGCTGGAAGAACCAGCGGAAGAGCTGATAGGTCAGCGATAGGTGCAGTAGCCCTTTTGTAAATAATATAAATACCTGGCACTTCCCTTACAATAAATATCTCCCTTTGCTCATTCTTATTATGATTTAAGTTTTTATTTATTTCTTTGTTTAGGGAATGAGTATAGGGGATCCCAAAATGGCATGGGTGACATGCCAAGGGGTTAGCTGGCGATGGGACCATCTAGTACTAAGAAGGGGTTAGCTGCCGCTGCTAGCCCTGACACCTAAGGTGAAATGGTAAGGGCTGACCAGTCTTCATACTGGTTAGCCTGCCAACTAGAAGAGCCATAGTCAGTTGTCTGACATTGGTGCTCACTACGGGGGGACTCTGCTGGTTAGTGCTGAAGTAGCTAAAAGGTGGTGAAGAGGTGGCGGTGATGCGCCACTGTGATTTGGTTCCAGCGGTTGTTGGTGGCAGGGAGGGGCAAGCCATGGACGCCCACCACACACGCTGAGTTTGGAAGTAGGAGGATTACCATCTGGATAAGTAGGGGATAATGCTGTGATTTTAACTAGATGGAATCCTCCAATGGTTCAGCATTATTTGGAATGATATAGCCAATCCTGGTAGAATGGTTTTGACTGAATTTTGTGTTAATTGGTTCAAAGCTGGTTAGTTGCTCCCCAATTTGGGTTGAGCTGAAATTAGTATTTCGCCAAGTTTGGTATTTTATGTTCAAGTGTGGCCAATTGGTGGTCCCAAATTAGTTTAAAGGATCACTGGCAACTAATAGCTGAGGATGATCCAATCCATCAGTAAAATCAGTAGTCGATGCCAACAGCCATTCGTGGTCCATTGTAAGATTTCTGGCAGAAAGCTGATGTATCACTTCAGACATTTTCTGCCTGTACTGATCTGATGTTGGCAAAGCCAGCAATTATGAGTTTGAGGTGGCTGAGGTTGTTTCCGGTGCCACATTTTTTATCAAGATTAGATGAGAATAGATGTCAGCGAGATGCCAAGATTTCCCAAGTCAAAGCAAGTGACCAAAGTAGTTACAGCGCATTATTATCAATTCAAAGGTCAAAACCAAATTTGACATTTATTTAGTAATTAATTTTTTTTAGGGCTCACCTGCAACTTAAGGCCTAGGATTAACCAAAACTAATTTGGACACCGGGAAGGATGGAGTGAGAGGGTCAATGCCAGGGAAGAATAATGTAAATAGAGAAGATGAAGAAGAAAAGTGGTTGGCTGGAAAAACCAGCAGAAGAGCTGATAGGTCAGTGATAGGTGCAGTAGCCCTTTTGTAAATAGTATACATACCTGGCGCTTCCCTTTTAATAAATATCTCACTTTGCTCATTCTTATTATGATTTAAGTTTATATTTATTTCGTTGTTTAGGGAATGAGTATAAGGGATCCCCAAAATGGCACAGGTGACATGCCAAGGGGTTTGCGGCGGTGCTAGCCCTGACACCTAAGTTGAAATGGCAAGGGCTGACCAGTCTTCATACTGGTTAGCCTGCCATTTAGCAGAGCCCATAGTCAATTTTTAACAGTCCATGTCACGATTTTGATATGACTGGGTGATAGTCTTGGGACAGCCGAGCGGAAACTGCCAAACACAGTATCAGTTACAAATATTCGATTGCCTTGAGATGAGGTATATTAGGATATTATTGAGTCTTATTGGATATAATGAATTTATTGGATCGCCTCTATATAAGGCGATAAGGTGATGTTGATGTTCGACAATTACGAAGTAAATTGCCTACAAAGAGGGTGACAGCGGATTAAGAATAATAAGCCAAATTTGAGGAAAATCGGTGGAATAGAATAACCCAAGCAATGAGAATTAGTATCGCCTGCAGCTGATGTATATAAGTGAAATGGGCGATTGAGAGAGGTAGGTTTTTTTAGGGAAAGACGAGTGGACAGCGAAATGTAGCTGTAAGCATAAAATAAATAAAAGAACTGGTTGGGGCGATTGCTCCTATTCTTAAATATGTTTTCAAGTGCATCTGAAGGACTGACGATCCTCACATCGTCCATCCATTGTTCAGAGGGCTCAACCTGTGTGAATAGCCTGGTGGATTCTAGTAATACCATCCAAAATTATAACAGTGATGATCACTACAGGGGACCCATTGACCAACCACCCAACACTCCGGAACCTCAGTTGCCAACCATGCCTTATTCAGGCCATGTCATTGGGGAGTCTTCCTGGAACCTTGCAACATCTGGATATGAGGAACTCAAAGTTACCTTGGACGCAGTACTCAGAAAGCAAGATGAACTCCTTCAAGAACAAAACGTGGTCATGCAACAGCTTGATAGTACATTTAGTCAAATGAGAATCTTGGGACTACAAAACAAAGAACTTACTGAACAACTAAATGGTACCACCCAGCAGCTGCAATATGCAGAACAAAGATTTTCTACTCCTTCTCATTCATCTCGCTGGGAGGAAGATGACTATCAAGAAGATGCATCCTACAAAGGAGATGACAACGCTGGTCAAAGCTATGACACTCCCGATAATAGCGCCAGATATTCATATGAGTCAGAATATCACTTATTTCCAGTAAAGGCTGTACCACCTACCACTAATGGTCATGTTACCCTGGAAGCAACGAATATCCCAGCTTCCGCTAATCACACTACTCATTGAGACTCCACTTTCTGGGCTCATTCCATTCCTCAATGCAGGCCTAATAACTGCGAACAAATGAAAATAATGTTTGAAAAGCCCATTTGATCGTAATGGGAACATCCATGGGTTCTTTAAATGGTTTGAGTTCGCCATAGAAGGAGCCTCCAATAGATGGAAGGCTAAGTTGCTAATATCTGCTCTAGATGCGGGAAGCGCTAATCAGGTCACCTGTTATCTCCCCAGTAGTTCTGTCTCCTATAAAGATGTAAAGGATACCAACATCACCTGTTTGGAGTAAACTCAAAAATGTCACAGCAGAAAGTAGAATTCTAAACTATTGGATTCCATTGAAACGAGACTCTCATTGAGTTCGCTGATCAATTCACAACAGAAGCCCATGTGCTGATTGGAGCTGGGTACTTAGCAGAAGCCGACGTGTTTATTGCCATGTCCACCGCGGTGAAGCCATATCATGAACTTTCTAATGTTATTTTGCCACTTCTGGACAATGATGTACCTATGCTTAAGATTGTATAGTTTTTATGGCGGGTATCTCCTAACTTTCCACCGCCAAATTTGGATCGCAATACTAACGTTGCCATGGCACCTTCTTATACTAGAGAATACCATCATCCTCCTCCAGCTCATTTAGTAATCCTCCGCCTTATTATAACTCTGTGCCTCATCCTCGACCAAATCATAATCAACAGTTCAATCAGCGTCAATGGGCTGGCCATGACAACTGCCAGCAACCTAGTTATCAACCTGGACCCAATTATGCTGACCATCAGCAATTGGCTTACCGGCCTGAAACTGGGTATACTGAGCGACCCCAACCCTTCCAGTCTGGACCTGCTTATGATAACCCAGGATGTGGTTCCTTTGGGATCAAATGCTACAAATGAGATCACCCTGGTAATTTAGAAAAATTCTGCTACAATTGACAGTAAATTATGTACAACAAGACCAATACTTCCAGGGAAAAGATGGAGCGGAGTAGAGATGGGACCCTCTACCTCCGCGATACCAACTCAACAAGTCCCCAAATCAATAGTAGTATATCCTGCGTAAGTTCCTCAGTATGATGACGGATTTCTATACCAGTAGCTGGTTGAAGAGTAAATGTAGTAACCTGATCTCAAGCTAAGGCGGTGGCAAAAGAAGTGCCCCTCGATCAACCAACGCCCTATGCCTAAAAAATGTTTGATCAAGCGTTCTTGGACCAACTTGATCCTGCCACGGATGCGCCAACTCTGAAAGGAGTAAACGTCGCCCTTCAGGTAGATACCATTGTCAGAAAATACCCCATGTCGGAGAGGGGATTATGATTTTTCTTAGGAAATAGAACCCATAAATGTTTATATACTAAACAGTCATTATTCTTCTTATTCTGAATGTACATACTGTGATATTTTTGTAGTGAAAAATAGAGTTTGCGTTATAAAAGATATTGGTGCTCCAGTCATCATAGTTTCCACTAAGTTGATGCAAAAATTGACGTTGAAACCTGATGTAGACCATCGCCTGGTTTATGGAACTTCTGAAGCTGTAAGTAATGTCTCCAAGGGAGCCTATAGTGCGCTGCCTCTGCGCTTTGGGTCCATTGTCATTGTGGCTCTGGCGATTGTATTACCAAATGAACACTACGACATATTAAAATGGACCGCTTTTCTATGTCATTTTGAAGCTATCATTTATATGATGGAGGAGACCCTTGATATCTTGGGTCAGTGGATTTGATATACTTACTACTAGGGAGTACCAAAGGACCTGGTGCAACAAGTCATATCAACCTCGGCTATAGTGATAGGTATGGCCTGTTTGCTACCATCAACTGAAGCACAAAACTCAGGCCCTTCCTCAGCAGATTTATGAATATCAAGGGATACCTCTTTGAGCGGCAGGGCCCATATCCATCCCTTCTGGCCATCAAGTCTTAGTGAATACTGAGTTAAAGGTAGAAGTGCTGAGTGGGTTATACGGGGAAGCTATTGGGCTCTATCATCAAACACAGTTTGAGCTGCATGTGGATCCAAGAATTATACTCCCAGGACATGGGGAGATAAAGGTTTTGTTAGCAAACCTGCAGAGTGAACCAATGCAAATCGCCACCACCAAACTATAGCATGTCTACATTTGATTCCCAGAGATGAGGTCCGCCAGGTTCATGATTTTGGATCATTAGATGAATTTGGACTACCACTCGAACCATTGGTTGAAGTACTAATGGTGGTACCATGGAGTTTTTTAATGGGATTATTGGATGAACAACAAGATCAAGCAATGGCTTTATTTAGGAAATACAAGTGAATTTTTGCTGTTGACAATCACAATTTAGGGTGTGATCAAGGGGTGGTCCACTGATTGGATACTGGGGATCATCCTCTGATAAGGTCTCAACTGATCCATTACTCTCGAGCAGCAGAAGATGAGGTTACTGAAAAAATTGATAAATTTTTACAACAAGGGATGCTTGAGCCATCCAAGAGCCCGTGGCTTCGCCTGTTCTAATAGTAAAAAAGAAGGATGGCATCAACTGGGTAGTAATAGATTATCGGAAGCTCAACAGTATTAAATTAAAGGATTTGTACCCCTTGCTAAGAATTAATGATGCTCTGGACCAATTAGGGGTGCCCGCTACTTTTCTGCGATGGACTTAATATCAGGCTACTGGCAAATCGTGTTACCTTTGGTGGAACAGGAAAAATGCACTGCGATCACCTCTAAAGGCCTTTTTCAACCAACACAGATGCCTCAAGGACTGTGTAACGCTCCTGCTACTTTTCAGCGGGCCATGGACACTATTCTTGGCATCCTGAAACTGTCATGCATTCAAATATACCTAAATGATATTTAACATTTCCTCTTGAACCTTTTTGGAGCACCTAGACCACCTTGAAGCAGTATTCCACCAGCTAGCTGAGGCAAATATAAAAATTAAACCTTGAAAGTGCAACTTTTTCAAAGATCAGCTAAAATACCTGGGTTTTGTGGTAGACACAACTGGGCTGCAGCCACAACTGGCTAAGGTGAAGGCCATAAGCAAAATGGCTACACCTAATATTAAGCGCGACATACAGGTATTTCTGGGGATGGTCAGTTACTATCGACGCTTTATCCCCAAGTATAGCTATATTGGGGCATGCTATTCAAGTTGTTAAAAAAGGACGCTGTGTTCAAGTGGACAGAACGTCATCAATTCACTTTTGATGCACTCTGTACAGCGTTGACCAGCGCACCGGTGCTGTGATACCCAAACATTGACTGGGAATTTATTGTTCAGACAGATGTGTCTCTTTCCGCTGTTGGGGCAGTACTTTCTCATAAAAATGATGAGGTAGAAGAACATCCTGTTGCTATCTGTAGTTGTAATATGAACAGTCATGAGCGTAACTATACTGTGACCAAGCGGGAGTGCTTAGCAGTAATCTATGCGTATAAACAATACAGAGTCTATCTGCATTGGGTAAAGTTTAGGGTTTTAACCAATCATGCATCATTACATTGGTTACAAAATCTCAAAGAACCAGAAGGACGGTTGGCTCAATGGGCTCTCAAGTTACAGGCTTATGCTTTTGAGATTCTCCATCGGCTGGGAGTGAAGCATCAGAATGTGGACTGCTTATCTCAGTTACCAACTATTGTGGTGACAGTGGAACTTAGCGACATGATGTATTTTAAGATGCTCAGCAGAAAATATGATGATGAACTGACTCAAATAATCAAAATGTTAACCAAACTTATTCATGAATACCTTCCAACAGAATGGAGAACTGTACAAACGAATTGGTGATTCTACGGTGAATTTCCCACGGCCCTCCACACAGCCAGGAATTATTATGAGCGCTCACATGGCAGTCAGGCATGGTGGCATGTGTAATTCTATGGAGTTGTTATGCCCCATACTATTGGGAAAGTATGAGTTTTGATGTGCTTGAAACTA
The DNA here is from genome assembly GCA_022478985.1 of Massospora cicadina. Taxonomy (NCBI): domain Eukaryota; kingdom Fungi; phylum Entomophthoromycota; class Entomophthoromycetes; order Entomophthorales; family Entomophthoraceae; genus Massospora; species Massospora cicadina. The sequence continues at coordinate 4,122 of JAKSZP010007098.1, read as the reverse complement.
TTTCCTGTTGCCATCAGTGCCAAGTGGAGAAGCCGTTCTGTCATATGACATCATATTGGTTAATGAAACCACATTTCGCTTGGCATACAGTCTCCCTTGATGTCATTGGCCCCATGCCCACAGGAGCCAACCGTTGTAAGTACATGCTAGTGGCTATTGACCACTTGACCCTGTGGGTTAAAGCTAGGGTGATATGAGATCTGGGGGCAGTTACGGTGGCTAAATTTGTGCTGGAATGCATTATTCAGCGGTCTGGTTGCCCTCAGTTTATTCTCACTGATAATGGCACCAAAGTCACATCACACATACTTCTCAAGTTGAACAAGCTTATGGGGATCCGCGGAGTTCTGATGACCCCATACCACCCCGAGTCCAATGATTTGATCAAACAAGTAAATGGAACTCTGGTGAACATACTCTGAAAATTAGTAACAGATCGCCCTTCTGATTGGAGCCCCCTCCTTTCCACTGATGTATTTGCTTAAAACATTAGTTACCATTCCGCCATGGGAAAGAGCCCTTTCCAATTACTATATGACCAACACATGGCTCTTCCGGCATTTCTTTATGCATGTGTAGAAGACACTGGTGGATTAGAACTCAACCGCTATTTGACTAAACTCGTGAACATTCTGATCAAGCTACAAACTGAAGCATATTCCTTCAGCTTGGCTAAGAAGATTAAGAATCAGGCAGCTGATTATGCATGCCATAGTGGGTTGGTGCCATTCAAGGAAGGTGATATGGTTCTCTTTCACAATCAGCATGGATTCAGGTGGAAGCATAAACTTGCTAGTATTTGGATAGGTCCATTTGAAATAATAAAGAAGACTGGAGTCGACGCATATACTATTAAGGATCCTACAAGTGGTCAGATCATTAACTGAGTACACGCGAAGTTCTTCAGACCTTATAAACAATAGGATCCTATCATTAGTCAAGGAGGGGTAATGTTGCAATTTTGATATGACTGGACAATAGTCTTGGGACAGCCGAGCAGAAACTGCTGAACACAGTATCAGTTATAAATATTCAATTGCCTTGAGATGAGGTGATATTAGGATATAATGAGTCTTATTGGATATAATGAATTTATTGGATCGCCTCTATATAAGGCGATAAGGTGATGTTGATGTTCGACAATTACGAAGTAAATTGCCTACAAATAAGGTGACAGCGGATTAAGAATAATAAGCCAAACTGAGGAAAATTAGTGGAATAGAATAAACTAAGCAATGAGAAATAGTATCGCCTGCAGCTGATGTATATAAGCGAAATGGGCGATTGAGAGAGGTAGGTTTTTTAGGGAAAGACGAGTGGGACAGCAAAATGTAGCTGTATTTATAAAATAAATAAAAGAACTGGTTGGGGCGATTGATCCTATTTTTAAATATATTTTCAAGTGCATCTGAAGGGCTGACGATCCTCACATCGTCCATCCATTGTTCAGAGGGCTCAACCTGTGTGAATAGCCTGGTGGATTCTAGTGATACCATCCAAAATTATAACAGTCCAGTTGCAGCCCTCTGGGACAGATTCAGGCTGTTCAGATCATGCGGTCAGCCTGACTTGGGTGTTCAGGTCCCATATTGGCACCGTTTACCTGGCTTGAACTCAAAAATGTGGGAGAATTCAAAAAAGATTTAATTTAATTCTGCTAGGCTCTCAAGCATCCCCACTCCCCTCCCCACCAGCCAACCAGGCCCCATAGCCAATTCCCAAATGACCAATCCTGTAACGCCTCCCCAAGCGATTTTTCCAATTCTTAAGGCAACAGCCCTGCTAGGGGCTGTTGTCAGTTCATTTCTTACTCTCTTCACATTTTGCAAAAAATAAACATTGCTACCCTCATTCAGCATGTTGTGGCCCATATCTGTTAATTTTATATATATTAAAATTCCACCAATTGATCCGGCAAAGCGCACCGTTGCCAAGATCTTCCTTCCAATTCTCATCAACAGAATTATCTGGTAGATAGACCCTGTCACTAAGTGGCACATCATAAAAATTATTATTTCAGTTTTCTTTGGATGATGAATATGCTTCACCGCCCACTATTGCATGCCCTTTTGGTACAAATCTGGCTGTCCACTCCACCATTGGCTCACTGGTTGCTGCTCTCTGGATGGGACAGAATTATAGCACATCTGTTCGGTCATTTGTGGAGTTGGAACCCCCATCTGATTCACTAAAGATCTCGCTTGCCAAGGGTCCTGGAGCACCCGTTCAGGGAGAGCTTGGCTTTGACGCTCTGCATGGGCTCCCTTTACACCCTGCTTTCGCCACTGATCATATGGAAGACCTTGATCTGCACCTTGTTGACCCACAACTTTTTTCTCTAAACTTGAAGGCCAGCAACCACAAACCTAGGAGATATTGTCAATCTCCCTTCCTCCCCCATCCTTAGAGGCTTCCCTCGCAAGACTCATGGTTACATCATTGCAACCATTTAGTTTGATTTGGGGGGCTTTTGGTACGTTGTTGAAACTTTGAATTCCTCACGTTCCAAAAAGAACCAAGCTCATTCAAGTTGTTTGGACCGCTGTGCCCATGGCATTCTGGGCTCTCCACTGGGTGTTCGCACACCCTGTTTGGGAGCCCAGTCTAATTTTTATTATCTGGGTCCATGTCACCATCTTTTTGAACCCAAACTTGGATGACCCAAGGACTCTTGAATGTACTAACATCCCCTGCTGAACAAGTTGGTTATTTTCCTGGTTAGCAACTTAATCTGCCGTTTAAAGCGCCAGATCTGATGGAGGCGAATTGGAGGATAATCCCCATTCCAATTTAGTGTAACACCTCGTTAATACAGAGCAACTTCAAATCATCTTTGGCAAAAATTGTATTTATACTTATCAAATAAAGCTAAAGCTTGATTTATTCTCTCTTCAGTTAATCCAGAGAGATGCTCCTTGGGTACCAGGGTTCATACCAATTGAAATTCATTGCCTTTAAGCCTTAGGTCTTTTAAGGGATCAAATTAGTGTAAGTGGATAGTTCTTCCTCGAGTAAGATATGAAAAAAAGCAACAGTCTGATGGCGCTTAATTCTCACAGAATAAGGATAATAGTTTGCTAACAGCAACTGAATTTCACCATGTTCCGGCAGAAATAGCCTAGCACAGTGATAGGTTCCAAATGTGAACGCTCAAAAGGGGAAACTATCTCCTATATAAATCTTGAATAATATGTATGTATTTTCAGTTCAACGATAACTAAATGGCTAGGAGGAATAGTCAGGGTCTGATTAGTTCATACTGGGATACCTTTAGACTCAAATTTAAGGAGATAATTATTGATTTTGAGTTCAGAGCTGCTGATATCCAAGTGATACTATACCGTTCTTAAACACAGGGTTGATAAACTCTTGTTTTTGGTCCACTGGGGCATCAATCTTACAGTTATAAAATAAAGATTATGTTTGTCTTAGCAACTCTAGTGTATATTTTTGAAGTTGACTTTAAACAATACTTCTGTACAAAGAGTCCCAATAGAAATTCTTAATTATTTTATTTATTCAGGATGGCCGACCAGGGGACAGACACATCCAATATGTAGGGAAGAGGAAAACGGAAAACAGAAGAGGGAAGAGAGCGCAAAACAAAGGAACTTAAAAGATACGACTTGGCACACTTGGGTGTGGCTAGGAGCCACGGGTGTTGGATGACTAGACCTTAAGTGGTATGGCAGCTCAGGGGCTAGTAGGGTGTACCGCCTATGAAGACTGTGAAGTTTTTAATGTCATAACGAAGGAACCAGATTGGAATCCTTTTGCCCATCCATTTCTTCCATTTGTGTTGGAGTGATCTGAACATCAAGGCTCGGAAATGGTCGGCCAAATGGCTGTGGAACCTGATGATGGCTTGGTTGAGATTGTGGAGGATCCCGTTGAAAGCGTCAAGGGTAATTGTGTGAATGGACCATATTGCAATACTAATAATTAGAGCCCTTAGCGTCTGGAGGATAGGCGAGGCCATGTTGAGTGCCAGGATATCGCGGGATAGTCGGAATTCATCTGTAGGTGATTGTTGAAACAAGTGCATCACGTTGGCCCAGATATGCGCGGATGGCGGGCACTCTTCCAGGCGGTGTGCTAGTGTGTTGGGTCCGCCACAGATGG